>JAOTRR010000051.1:387480-397723 GCA_028570945.1 Gogo arcuatus
GTGTGTGTGTGTGTGTGTGTGTGTGTGTGTGTGTGTGTGTGTGTGTGTTGACTGTAGACCTGTTCTGCCATCATGTGGCCAAAAACGGCAACAGATCCATCTCTCCATCTCATTCTCTCCATCTCATCCAAACGCTAATGTTGCTAAATGAAAATTTAGCCATGCTAGCTCTTTGACTACCACTTCGAATAAACGTTTGATGATTTTCTGTACTATATCTTCTACATGCTCTTACACAAAGGCTAATGTTGCTAATAACAAATGAGCGCAAGGTGTCGTTCCTTGCTAGCGCGTCGGGAAACTAGCAGGATGGCTAATCTCACGTCCATTCAAAAGCAGTACAAACAATTAATAAAGGTCAAGTAAGAATTCACCTGAAACATCATCTAGAACAAAAGACTTGAAATCTGTAACATGTTTTTTCCCCCAAAATGATAGTTCCATTGGGTGGAGTAGAAGGTAAAACATAGCTATAACTAATTTAACCTAATATTATTGGCTAATATGATTTTCGTGGTGATGTCATCAACAGTCAGAAGAAGGCAAAAAGGTCATTAAAAAAACTAATAATAAGCTTTGTCTTTGTATGAAGAAGTGTGTGGGAAAAAAACAAGAATTTTAACTGAGAAACATGAACTAACGTGTAAAAATGAATTATTTCAGGCTTTAAAAAAATGTGTGAATGTGTAAAGCTCGTTCTTCACCAACAGAGGGCAGTAAAGTGTTTCATAAATACACTTTTACTACACAAACGCTTTTAGTGTGATCTTCCTCATATCATGTGTTGAATGTTAAGAAAAATTAAACGTATACGTATATAGGAACAGATTAAAGTAACTTCATTTGCTTGCACACACACACTTTATTGGATCAGGAAATCCTTCATTGTAAGCCTGCTTGTTTTTATATCTTATATTTTGAGGACCCTATAAGGATAGAAATATCAGACAGTTCTGACTTTGTGGGGACATTTGTTTGGTCCCCATCAAGAAATCTGATTGGTTTGAAAACTGCAGGAAAAACTTTTAGTTACTGGGGTTAGGGTTGGGGTTTAGGTGCAGCATAGCATTTATTAGCTGCATTACTAATTATGTCAGTTGTAGGTCCTCATAAGGATAGACAAATGTGTGTGTGTGTGTGTGTGTTTGGTCCTCACAAGGATAATCAAACATGTATGTGCGTTCTTCACTGCTAACCTTTTAACTAAATTTAAAACAGCAAGACTTATTATTGCTAAGGTATCCATGTTAATATATGAAGGTTTTGTGACAAAAATCATAAACTTTGCATACTCTAAGCCTAAAATCATTTCGTGTCGTAAATCTTATTACTCTCTAATCCATCAGTTCTGATAACAAAGGCTTTAAGATGCTTCACGGCTGGAACAACAACAATGAAAAAAAACGCTCACCATCAGCTGCTGAAAAATGTCCGCCGGAGGATTTTCTCATTCCCCATGAGTGCTTCTAACACGACAAATGTCAGGGATTTTCCCATCTCAAATTATTTTCCTTCCCAACTCCGACGGGAAAAAATGCACAGTCATCATGGAACGGTCATGGCAAGACAACTTCCTGTGCTGGCCACAGATACTGGAGATGGAAATCTGGCGAGGGGAAATATTTCATAAAGGTTGTGTTTAAAGCCGAAACTAAAATGGTGACAAAACGACCAAATTACTTCAACTAATCACCAGCTAGTGGTTGAAATGGTGGCCATGTTTATAGGAATAGCCTCATTGATTAGCAAAACTGCTAATCAAAATAGTTGAAAGGACAGCTCTGTCTTAGCGGCAGGAGGACATTCAGGTGCAGCTCGGTGGCTAGCTGGGTGGTTACTAATAGCTAGAAACTTTCTTCCTTTTTTTAAGGTGTTGAATTTTCTATAAGCTACATTTTATTAACATCAAGAGAGAGAGAAAAGAGAAGCTGGTAAGGGAATGACCGTTTATAGCCACTGTAACGTAATAAGCCAGGTTTCCATTGCAGTTTTCCACAAAATAGAAACAATTTCTATAAAAACACAATTGCGAATGATCTGCGTTTCCACTGAGTGATGTTATGCGATTAAACCTGGGTTTTTTCCTCCTGCGATAGTCACTCGGATCTCCGAGACCTGACATTTGACACGGGATTTCGATTGCACCACCGTCATAGCTGTGGTAGTGTTTAATCGCCTAAGAAAAATGTTTCCATTTCAATTTTGCAAAATCTCGAATTGTCTGAAAAACCACCTCATACGAGTGTATAAACTTTTCAAAATTCATGTTTCCATTACTCGTTTTTTTAGTTCGCAATTTGAAATTGCGCATTAAGAATGGAAACACAGCTAGTGAAAACAGGAACTAGCTTCTTTCCACAACATTGAATGTAGCTATAGATGGATAAAAAGTACTTTATAAGTGTTCATAGTTGTTGTAGGCAAGTTGTGGTATAAGGGGAATAAGACACTTCAGGATTGGCTGTTATAGAAATATAATCAAACTTCAACAAGAATCAAAACAAGAATCTTGTTTTGAATTGCTGTGACAGCGAAACACTCCGGTTGCGAACTGAACGGTGACATTAATAGCTGTCCAGTCGTACCATCGGCAGGTTCTCTGAGCAGAATCGTTTTTCATATTGAAGTCAAGATCTGATTTTGTACTCCTTATAAACCAAAAGAGGACAAAACGTTGCTATGGAGTGAACACAGCATAACAAGAGCTAATGCATCACTCTTCATTCTTCTCCCATGAGGTTCCTCTCTCACTTCCTTCCTCTTTCACGTTATTAATCGCTCAGCTTGGCTGATTTTCCTTCTCCAACAGCCTATTCTTTGTGATACCAGTGAAATCAGGGTTTTCCCAGCATTCCCAGCACAAGGGGAACTCATGAGGCATGTTCACATCATGCCCTGAGATATTATAGCGTGTGTGAGTGTGAAGTCATGCGTCTCTATGTCCATCGTCTCAGTGTCGAGGTGCAACAGGAGTCGCCACAGCTGCTGCAGGCCGGATGCTGAGAAATGCATTGTGGGATTAAACCAGGAGGCTGCAGTTGCCCCTTTCTCTCTTTCTCACACACACACACATACACCTTCTGTCACCGAGACATCCGAGGTAGCTGAACCAAGGTACGTTGACCAACATTTCGCAAACTCATTCTGAAGAGACGCAACAGACAGAACTGTAGCTACAGGCAATAACCAGTTGTCATGGTAACTAAACAAGATCAATTTCAAGAGTTACAAATTTGCCTGGTTGGCTAAGTATGTACGACGTTTCGTTCATTAATAAACTGAAAACAGTAATAGTGGACAAACTGCTGTGGTCTATGAGGAATAAAAAAACTTCGGGACACGCCGTTATAGGAAAATAATCAACTTCGGTGTTGTGACGGTGATTCTGCTTCATCACACCACTCTGTTGTTGATTATTTTCCCTGTAACAGTGTGACGTGGGGTGTTTTATTCCTTACGCATCACCATCACGACATCCACTTGGCTAACTAGCAGGCTCGCTAGCTAGCATTACCAAATATCCCGAACATGGTTTATTTGATTTGAAATGTTGTTTATTTTAAAAATAGACCAAGATGTTATCGTGTACTTTGTAGTGAGAAATGCAGTACCTCGTCTTTCTCGGAGAATGACTACTGTCGCCTGATTGGCTAAACACCATGCAGGAAACTCATCTGCATAAATCTGAAAGCCAAGTTTTTTCTCCATACTTCTGAACTAACTGCACTGACATAGCATAACAAAGGAGGAGGGGCTGACAAAGGACCCGATGGCTATGATTGGCTGATTTAAATGTAAATTTCTCGACAATATCATGCTAAAAGGAATTCTCTGCTTGCCCTGTACTCCTGGGATGATGTCATCTTGGTGCTCCTCTTCACAATATTCAACGTTTCCACTGGAGTCATTGTTGCTGCTGTTTTTTTTTTCCTTTTTCTTCATGCAACTGAAAGGCCTCGTGTTTCTGTTAGGGCGTTCTCTCCCTGAGGGCATCAGTGCCAACTAATAATGTGTCACAGTGATGTTCCACAGAACAACTCAGACCTTTCATCCGGACTGTGGGATGATGTGCCACCCAGGGCAGAGAGAAAGAGTCCTCAATACAGTCTTGCCAAATTGCCCTGCCCTTGTTGGAATCCATTCGACTGTCTTAAGGGCTGTTCTATCATTTCAGGATCATGAGTTACCCAAAAGGCAATGTGATCCAAACCATTTTGCTTTCAAAAATAGTGGATAAAGCTATTGTAGATGATAGAAATAGTTTAAAAGTATAAACAGATGCAAATACTTTGGTATTTTAAAACTGGGAAATTTGTTTGATTGATTCGTTTGTTCATCTTTAGTATTAAATCAAGTGAGTGATTTAATACAGGACCAGTATTCAGGGCTCAGACTTAAGCACAATTCAAAGATTACACAAGATATTGGCTCAACCGAGGAACAGTATGAAATGTACATTTGGGCTGTAAATTGGCACTCAAATGCCAATATTAAATCCATAAATTTTATAATAATAATTCATTAATAGTATCGTTCAAGAAACGTGAACATCAGAGGAGACAGCATCTTAAACAGAGCTCACAAATTGATGAGTGCTTGGTCAGCTTATCCTTCAAACCGTGGGCGTTTTCTTTACAGAAAGAGTATATTGAATGGGATGGTCAGGAAATTGACTCGCATGTGCGAAACCCAACTCTGAACATGCCTCCATCGAGTTTTATCCTCGTTAAGGTCGCTGTGGAGCCAGAGCCTATCCCGGGAACACTAGGCATGATTTGTAGCTTGACTGATTTCCTGTTCGAGGAAGGTCAATACAGCCCCTGAAGTCCTTCTGAGGCTAATCTGGAGTGGTGTGAATTGACCTGAGAGCTTTGCCTTTCTTAGTGGAGTAAGAAAAATGATCTGTGTTTGCTCAGGCTGTCACCAGTCAGCATCTGAGATCAGGAAATGCAAGAACCACTGAACTCTAAACAGGCTTAACCAGTGGAGAAATCTTTTCTGTAAACACTTCAGAGCTGTTCTGTCATTGTTTGTGGACAATTTTACTGCAGTGAAACAAGTTAGCTCCTGTTGTTAGAACAGTTGTTCCCTCACCAGCTTTTCTTTTATCTAAAGCTTTATCCTAGTCAGGGTCATGGTAGATTCAGAGCCTATCCTGGAAACGCTGGATGTGAAGCAGGAATATACCATGGATGGGATTCCAGTGCATCACAAGGTACCTTGTACACACACATTCACATACTGTTTAATACGCAGGGGAAATTTAGAGTATTCAATCCACTCGGGAGGGGGGAGGAAACCAGAGAACCATGAGGAAACTCATGCAAAGACAGAAAGAACATGTAATACTCTAGACAGACAATAACCCGAGCTCAGGATCAAACCAAGGACCCTGGAGCTGAGAGATGACAGTGCAACCCACTGGTGCAAAAACACTTGTCTGGCATGGTATCTTCAATGGTATGCCATGGTGTGTCCACTCTTTGACTTTTGAAGATATATTTAGTCATGGGGAACAAAAGAAAATCTACCTTCTTTCTAAAATTGTACCTTAAGGCCCTATTCTACCATGTAAGATCTTGTCTTGCATCTGGTTCCTTTAGGGTTAAATCATTGGAATTCACCCCAAGGAGCGGATCTTAAATGTGGCTTGGATACTGAAAACTGATGACCACTGCTGTCTTCCATACCGACTTGGATTTCTTCTTTGGGTTTGTGCAATTTCTCAAAGCAGCAACGTTGCAAAATGAAACAGACATAGCAAGTTAACCACTCCAGCCAGTATCTCAGTCCCCGGCTGCAGGGAATTCTGAGATTTGGCATTGTTGCTCTCACGCAACCACTCACCACTTCCCATGTCCTCGCTCAAAGGGCACTTGAGTGGTTAGAGAAACGAGAGCACATACAGACACTCTGACTGTAGAATTCTCTCGTTCAGCTCTCTCTGGCTCTCTTCATCTCTTTTGTTCCCTCTCTCTCTCTGGCATACAGACTGGCACTTGGATAAATCATTTGTAACAGATCAGAGGAATGTGGCCAGATTTTAACCTCCTCTTTGCTTCCAGACTCTCATCCAGTAGCTTACTTTTAGGCATCGTTATGTTTTTCTTATTTACATAGCCTAACTGGAACACAGCCATAAAGACTTTCCTTTGTCCTCTGGCCTTAACTGAGCTGCCATGTTGGTCTTACTCTAAGCGCTTAGGGCTTTATGCCTCATCTTAAACAGAGTTATAAAACCTGGAGTATAGAACATAATACAAAGAACACCATAACAACATAGACTAACATGAGCATTCACCAAACATTTCACACCAAACACCAAGTTTCACCAACAAACAAAATTCTCCACCCGAATGTCCTCATTCACTAGCAGACACCAACTGAACACCAAGATACTCTGACAAACACCAATATTCATCATCTAATACCACCATTTTATACTAAACAACTAACATTCAACATTTTGTACCAACAACAATCTAAAAACACCAATATTGTACACCGAACAATCACCATCCTCACCTACATTAACCAACACTCCAGTATTGACACTGAATACTAAAACCAATAAACCAAAAAAAACACCAATGTGCTTTTGTCAGACACCGATATTCTCTACTAAACACCAACCTTCTCCACCAAACATCACCAACATTCTCCAGAAAACACCAACTCACATTTTCCATGGAACACTAACATGCACCATTCATCAACAAACATCAACGTTGTCCATGAAACATCAATATTCACCTCCAAATACCATAATTGTCCATAAAACGAACATTCTTTCATAAACACCAGTATTGAGCATCAAACATCAACATACTACGAATACTAGCATTCACCATCTAAAACAAACCTGCTCTATCAAACCCCAGTGTTAAGCATCAAACACACCAAAAAACCACAACATTCTCTAACATGGCAATATTCCCTACCAAACATCACACTTTCTGACAAACAAAATAGTCCAACAGTCACCAACAAACACTAACACTGGCCAACATTTTTCCACTAAATGCTATCATTCCTTATCAAAGGCCAAAACACCAACATTTTCCAGCAAGTGGCATCAATCTTCAACACTCTTAATTACCCCAATTTCCCACATTATTGTTCATCAGACCAACATTCAGTATCAGCCACCAGTATTTTCCACCGAATACCACAAAAGTCCATTAAACACCAACCTTTTTTTTCACTAAATACCAACAATCTTTATTAACCACCAACACCAACATTCTCCATCGAATAACGACATTCAACTTTATACACCAGCATTTGTAATAAACAAACAAAACAAACAAATAAGAAACTGGCAGCATAATCCAAATATCCAAAGCGGCAATAGTCTGTAGATTATGAAACATATTTATCGTTTATTGTCAGTATTAAATAGTCAAATACCCTGGATGCTAATAAACACTCATATATATTTGCACAGGATTCTTGATAAAACACCAACATTCTTCATCCAGCACCAATACTCTCCTTCAAGCCTCAACACGCACCAAACTACAGTATTTAGTGCAGTATTTGGGACGTAGCCATGGTCGTGTCTTTCATTTGGAAGAAAACAGACCGATTGACCTTTAATCCGTAAAAGCTTAGCTGTGTACCAAACACCGAGGTGCCGACCTGTTCCTCCTGCAGAGAATCATAAGACTGAACCCACCACGCTTGCTCTTTTTATCCGCCTCTCCAGGAGCGTGTCCTTTCTACCCTGATGCTCACACAGATGTGAAGGAGGATAATTGGAGTTCTTTCTCCTGCACGGGTCGCAAAAAGGCCATGGTTCAGTTTAAAGGTGCTCCTTTAGGAATGCGGACATGACGAGAGAACGTGCCGTTTGGTTCCTGCCTATGGTTTTACATGGAGGGTGAATTTGTGGATCGGAAAATCTGGAGAAGATGGCGTACGGATAAAGAGGATACATGATGGAAAGAGATGTACATAGAACCTACTAGAATTTCAGTAGCAGTATCGAGCAAAAGCTATATTTAGCTTCAGCTATAAAACACTCTGTGTCATGCTGTTACAGGAAAATAATCAATGATGTAATGAAGGTGTTTTATAAGTTGTAAACAATTCTATATTTCAGATAGAATTCACTTTTTTTAAAGGTTTTTCACCTCAACGCTGATGAAGTTTTGCAGCGACACGCCCACAAAACATCTCATCGTTTATTTCTGTCTTCTCTTCTCAGGCTGCACTTTAAATTCTTTACGTACGAAGTTTTACACCGGTGTAGTTTACATGTGTCTATTGTATGGAAACTGGAAACGTCCAGTGGCTGTATTTTGGCAGCGGAAAAAGATACTTTATTGTGTGCTGAGTAAAAAATACGCCTCCGAAAGAAGCGGCTCGAATGCACACAGACTCCACGCAGACCAAATGAAGTTTGTCGATGGTAAATCTAGCAGTAGGGGAAACTGGACGTGTCCCAAATTTGGAGAAAAAATTCCCCCTCCATTCAGCCGGACAGCGCGCGCGCACACACACACACACACACACACACACACACTTATCTTTTGTTCCACTCAGCAAACAGTGTGTGTAATCTGTGAGAACTGAAAACAGACTCTTTGTATTAATGAAGGATGACAGGTGCAGAAACCCCAACGCACTTATTAACTTTCTCAACTTTTTTATTGATTTATTTTTTTAACCTTTTTTTTGGTAATTAAATCAAATCAACCGCTACATTTTTTCCACTTTTTTCCACATTTTTGACATGCATTCATACATTTAGAATAAATTACTTAGTAATTTTGTCGTTTCATAAAAGCACAAAAAAAATTGTTTTTAGTAAAATTTGTATTTTAGTAATGGTGAAATTGTTAAAAGCAAAAAAAATCTATAATTTTTAAAATTCCATTTCTAAACTATACTTTATGCAAACACTTTGGTCATTATTATAGTTTAACAATAACAGGTAATAAAAAGGCATGCCATTTTTCATTCAATTTTGTTAAAAATTATTTAATTTCTGTATTTAATTTCTATGTATTTATTTTTACATAATTTTATTAAGCAAATAATGGTAATGTACAACATTAAAGTTCTTTTTAAATGTTTTTTATTACATACTTTATATACTTTTTACGTAGAATGCAGATTTTTTTTTTAAAAATCTATAAACTGCTAGAGTCCACGTCTATCATACGTACATTAAACATTAAATTAAAGTTATAACATTAAAAAAGAAACATTTTGATTTATAGTTAAGTGTTTGTAGGGGTTTGTTTGGGCACGTCTGGAAAGGAACATTACCCATAATGCACTGTGAGCACACATCAGTTTTAAAGCTCAGAAATTCTGTACATTGATGTCATGATGTAAATTAAATGATTGAAATTGAACTCTGTCACCTGTAAGTAGACGAGAAAGTACGCTTTTAGATTTCAGGCAACTCGACACAGTGACAGTTTTATATATTGTTGTTTAATTTGTTTTAAATACTGTGATTTATTCGAATCTCTGAAACAGTAGCCCTGGGAACAGAGCCAGAGTTTAATGTTTACATTAACCCCCCCCCAAAAACCCTTCTTTGTACTCAGCATGGCTAATATTTAAACCTCTGTGTCATGCTGAAGGCTAAATTCGACAGCTGGGGATTAGTCACAGCTACTTGTAGCAGAAACACACAGCAAATGGGATCATAACTATTGATGTTCCAGTCTAATATTCTGAGTGACGTATGGAGTGAGGCCACACCCTGACACTGTAGCGGTTTATAACACAGTGAAGTGTGTTATATGTCGAAGTGAAAGACTAAAAGAAATATTGGACATAAATATGAAAAGTGCACAGTGTTTCTCTTACTACAAGCCATGTTTGGTGTCTTCTGGTTTCTCTCCTCTAACACACAGTTCGGCCAGCTTCAGATGACTGATTAGCTGGTTAGTTGAATCAGGTGTGCTGGATGAAGAAGTTACTCCAGGATCAGGATTCAGAAATACGACTCTAACATGTTTCAAAATGGCACAGCAAAACGTCTAGCGTGACTGTTTTTACAGAAAAGTCATATGAACTGTTATTATTACTCATATGATTCATTCATTTTACACATGATTCAATTATGTTACACGATTCAGTTATTTTCACATGATTGATTTACTTGATAATGATTCAATTATTTGACACATGATTAGTTTTTTTCTTCACATGTGATTCTTTCACATCAAGAAAAACAAGTAAAGTAAAGTTTTAGTGATTTAAATTACGCTTTCCATGCTCA
>JAOTRR010000051.1:402204-414637 GCA_028570945.1 Gogo arcuatus
CACACACACACACACACACACACACACACACACACACACACACACACACTCCACATGTTTACTCCTGCTGGTGTAACATGGTTGAGCAGCTGAACCACAGGGAGGACAGAAAAGTGTGAACTGTCCTTAAACCTCCTCCTCTCACTCACTCTGACTGATTTGGCAACAAAGTAGTGAAACCTGAAACTGTTCTGTATCCAGAAGCTGAAAGACGCCCGTGTCTCTGTGATTGACAGCGGAGACAGGAAGGACGTCTGTCTCTCCCAGACAGCAGGACGGCTATATTCTTGGACCACCATCTTGATATTTTTAGGGTTTAGTGCGCTGCCTCTAAACGGACCTCTGAAGTGTCCAGAAAAAAAAGATAACAGTCTCCTTTATGAATAGATTCTGTTCAGATCTCACCACATAAACACTCAATTTGTCTTTTGATATTATGTCCATCCCTCTATCTTTTCTACTTCTGTCCTCAAGTCCACCCTGTACATGGATTGCCTGCTTGTTTTACAGAGTACGAGATCGTGGCTCCGTATGAGGTGGACCATCATGGCCGCTACGTTTCCCACGCCGTCGCTCATCATCATCGCAGGAAGCGCTCGCTGGAGGATCATGGGATTGACCTCGCCTCCACGGCCCACTTTCAGCTCCGAGGTTTCGGACAGAACTTCCACATGGAGCTGCGTCCCTCTGTCGGTCTCATCGCTCCGGGATTTACCGTCCAAACTCTGGGTGAAAATGGCACCGAGAAGCTGGAGACCTTCCCTGGAGAGGATTTCTGCTTCTATCAAGGGTCACTGAGGTCAAAGGTCAACTCTACAGTGGCGTTATCTACGTGTGCCGGGATGGTGAGTCGGCTCTTCATGTGAGTAGGCGGGATTTCCCAGGATCGGTGGATGACGTTATACCACAATGATATGAAAAAATGTATTCGTAAGGAGCATTTAAGAATTTTGGTAGTCAGAAACATAGAGTTAGTTTGGGGGGGGGGAAATCATATCCCGCGTTTCGGTCTTGAGTTTTTGTAAGCGTAAACCTTCGTTCTCAGGAAGCGCTCTTTCACTGTTTAGCCATCGTTTTGTGTTTTTCGCTGTTTTTTTCTTCTTTGAGTGAGGGAACGACTGTTTACATCTGCAGTGATGTAAATATGAATAGGAACTAACTTGTTACGCATCATTAAATGTAACTATAAACGGATAAAAAAAAGGTATGACATCATTCTGTAACAAATAAGACACTAAGACACATGTCCCAAGTGTTTTATTCCTCTTACACCGCAGCAATTTGTGAACAATTTGTAAATTAATCACGCCGTTTTCTCTGGAGGAACATTTGCATTGTGTAATATTGCAATTGGTATGTCTTCATACACAGAGATGTAAAGCAACAGAGAAGAAAGGAATGTGCTGTGAGATTTCTCATGACTTTTTCCATCAAATTCCTTTTAACCACATAAATTTAGGGTCAGCAAGTGTTTACTGGAGGACTCCTCTTTGAGTCCCAGAAGACACTGTTTCCCTGACTTTCCCTTCCTAGTCCTCATTTTCACACGATGAAGAGTTTAGTCAGTCATCACTGGATGGAGACTTTAAATCGTGCTTTGGAGTCTTCAAGCAGTGCTTTTCATTTTATTTCCAGACACATGTATCTGTCATGTTATCGTCATCAGACGTTTACAGCAAGTTTGACTTTGCTAGCATTCGTTTTCAAAGTTAGCATAGAAACCTGGACAATTAGCGTTGTCATGGAAACTTGAAAACGATTCAGAAAGTCGTAATTTGTCAGGGAGTGTGGAGAATTGATATTGTTTATAGTTATACGAAATAATTTGGAGTTTTATGCTAACGCTTGGATAGTTATCGACGTAAATGTCAGCAAACGTCTAAAAAAAAAAAAAAAAGACTTCAAATACCATAAGACATGAGGGTAACTCTGATGTGTAATTACCCTCCTCACGCACTCATAGCTAGCTAGCATACTACTGTCTCAGCTAACTACAGGTTCTTATAATACAGTAGTGTGTTGTTTAGCCATGAGGAGACTAGAACACGGACTCGCTACATCATCATTGATTGGTTTTGTTCATTTCTGTCAGCCAGATATTCTTCTTGTTGCTCTTAGATGGAGGTGATTAAAAGCTTCATCATTTCCAAAGCCAAATATCAAGCAGCACTACGGTTTAATTCACGCAAAAAAAAAGTTCTGAGTGAATTAGGGCACTTGGTAAGGTCCTTAAAAACCTGGCCCTGATCACATTACAGATCATTTGAAGAGCCTTGGCATTTTAAACCTATGCTTTCGAAAGAAAAGGAGGTGTGGTTTTTGTTTCTCTACCTGTCAGTTCCACTGAAGGAGGCGTGGCCTTTGTGTCTGAGCCTACATCGAATGCTGCATTCGATTTACCTCAGGAATGAGAAGTCGGAGCCTGGAACGACGTCATTTTCAACCTCCGTGCATTCGAGCTACAAAGTGGAGGAAAAAACATGGGCGCATCTATGTTCGTCTTTTGCTAGCAACAAGCTAGTCAGCTAACTGTGATGAGTGATGTATATTTTCTTCCTCAAACAGCAAACTGTACAGCCAATGTTATATGTCAGTATCTGAGCAGTGAACTCGTGAGTAAGAAGACCATCCCGAGTTCCTGAGAAGGAATTTTCTTTTTTTGAGGTCAGGAATTACGAGTATAAATGCAAATTCTCTAGTATAAACACAGTATGGTAGAACTCTAGCATAAATCCTTTGCTCCGAGTGTCACAAACTTTAGGAAAGCTGGTGTGTGTGTTTGTGTGCAATAAAAACCTCCTGACTAGCGAGGTGCTTCACTGGAATGTTAATTGGGATTATCATTGTGAACCCACTCGAGGCTCAGAAGCCCCCCTGTGAAGTTGCTGTGTTTCAGCCAACCTGTGTGTGACGTCACGTGACATGATCTTTAGAGAGAAATCGTAAAAACCTGCCGCTGGTCCGTGGTGAATCGTGTCCTCCATCATTGTCTCTTACAGCATAATGGGGACAAACATTACAAGGTCAGGTTTTATCAGCTTTAGCTTCGAGTGTGAGGGAAAACACAAGACGTCTGTGAGGAAGACAACCACAGAAGGATAAATACAAGAGCTTAGCACAAAGACACACACACTTAGCACAAAGACTGAACACAGATGGATGGTGTGACAGACAGACAGACAGACAGAAAGCTGAGGGAGATAAAATGGCATGTGACATGATGACATTCTCACCCTTTAATCAGTTTAATCACAGTGAAGGAAGCCGCAGGTGGAGTCAGCGGAGTTAGCTAATATTCGCTGAGGTAATCCTGTGAAAACAGAAACATCGTCAGCGATCTGAGTTAGCGCAGCTAGCACCACAGAGGATTTAATACCCGAAATGAACTGCTGTTCAACATGGTGTATGTTAACCTGAGAAGAGTTTTGTAGTTTTTTTCTAAGCGTAATTAACATTACCGTAGCAGTGTATGGTGATAGCTTAGCGTGAGAAGTTAGCATGAGGAGTTAGCGGCTTGTCCCAGAGGCTGCACGTGGGGCAACACTGAGACATGGTGTGTGTGTAGTGTGGATCCCTGTCCGGATCTGTATTTACAACCGCTATTTACGCCTGTCTGTGTAACCTGATGATGGGTGTCTCTAACACACACACACACACACACACACACACACACACACACGGGTCATAGTGCTGTGAATTGTGGTTGCTAATGCTAAGACGTTGAAATGATTGAATGATTGTGGTCTTAATGATAATGGTAAATTTAAACTTATTTGAATAAATATATATAGTGTGTGTGTGTGTGTGTGTGTGTGTAGTCAGGTCTGATCCGCACCCAGGACGCTGATTACTTCTTGAAGCCGCTCCTCCTGCACCAGTTACAGAATGAGAACTACACCACAGCACCCGAACACCATCCGCACATCCTCTACAGGATACACTCTCACACACAGGAACGCTCAGGCGGAGCCAAACGCCGTCACCGACGTCACGGTCACCCTGACGACTACAGACACAGAGCACACCAGAAACAACACTACTGTGGAAGAAGGAAGAAATGTATGTAAGGACGTTATTTATTTATTATATGATGTTACGTTGTTCTGCATAGCAATGAGAAATGCTCGATTCTGATTGGCTGGCTGGCGTGCATTATTTTAATATACAAGCATGTTGGAAAGTAACCATGGCAACAAGCAGTAATAACGCTTTAAATGTTGTTGCTCATGTGTAAGATTTAGTTCTTCTTGTCTCAGATATGCCGCAACCTCCCGCTGAGGATGTTTATGTTTTCCCTGACGAGTATAAATCAGCGCCGAGAGGAAGGCGAGCAGCGACGCTAAGCGCTAATCCCAGACTCAACGTGGAGACGCTGGTGGTCGTGGATCAGAAGATGATGGAGAATCATGGACGAGAGAACATCACCACATTCGTCCTCACCGTCCTCAACATGGTGATTCTGTCTCTCCATCTGTCCACACATTCATACGTCCATCAAATTCATTCATTCACCCATCCATCCATCCATCCCTCCATCCATCTGCCCACCCATCCCTCCATTCATCCATCCATCCATCCATCCATCCATCCATCCATCCATCCATCCATCTATCCATCCATCCATCTATCCATCCATCCATCCTTTCTTTACAGTCTCTCTTCACTACATACACCTTTACCATCCACAATATGCTGAATTTGTCTACCTGTCCATCCATCCATCCATCCATCCATCAAATACACTTGTCTGTCATCACTCTGCTCATTGGTTCTATTCATACCTTTCTTTTATCACCATATGTCCTCCATCTATCCATCCATCTGCAGTTTTTCAGTTCACTTTCTCTATCCACATCACAACGTTTCATCATTCAAAATGTCCTCACAACATACTATCCATTTTTCCTTTCTTTCATCTTTCATTTTCCTTCCCTCATGATCACATCCACCCTGACTTTTCTAATACGTCTGTATATCATCTCACTTCGTCCTCTTATTCCCATTCTTTCTTCCTTCTCCGTGCAGGTCTCCACCCTGTTTAAGGACAGAACGATCGGAGGAGACATTAATGTCGTGATTGTGGGTCTGATCCTGCTGAGCGGAGAGCAGGTGAGGGGAAACACTTCTGCAATGGTTTTATATTTTTGCACATTTTTTATTAAACTCCTCTTTTCTCTGTCATTTTTGTTCCCTCTCTCTCTCGTTCTTTCCCCCTGGGCTCAGGACGGTTTGGTGATTAGTCATCACGCTGATCACACTCTGAGCAGTTTCTGTCAGTGGCAGTCGGCTCTGGCGGGTCGTGAAGGTCGTCGCCATGATCACGCCGTCCTGCTCACGGGATTAGACATCTGCTCCTGGAAGAACGAGCCGTGTGACACGCTGGGTACAACACACCAAGACCAGCGTTTACCTTTTCTTTCTTTCTTTCGTACTAACATTCATTTTTCTTTAATATTTCCTTTCTTTTCTTCTTTCTTTCTTTCTATCAGCATTCTTTCTTTCATTATTCTTTTTACTTTCCTTCAATTCTTTATTGTTGTTTATTTCTTCCTTGCTCTGATGTTTCTTGCCTTCTTACTTTATATTTTACTTTAGTTCCTCTTCTTTTCTGCATTATTTTATTCTTGCTTGTTACATTTTCTTAATTTCTTTCACATTTCTTTTCTGAAGTCATTTCTTTGTGTTGTCTTGTTTCTTCTTTCATTCCTGTTTTTCTTTTTTCCCTTTCTTTAGTTGTTTCCTAATTTTTCTTGTGTTTCTTCTTTTATTACTCTTCATACTTTGCTTCAATTCGTTTTCTTTCTTTTTTCCTTTCTTTAGTTCTTTCCTAATTTTTTTTCTTGTGTCTCTTCTTTTATTATTCTTCATACTATCCTTCCATACTTTCACTTCTTTCTTGATTTCTTTCTTTCATTTCTTTAGGTATTTCCTTATTTCCATTCATTCTTGTTTCTTTATTTGTTTCTTTCTTGCTTTCTTACTTGATTAGTTCTCTTTCTTTCTGTATGAATTCTTTTCTTTTCTTGTTTCTTTATTCTTAATACTTTCGTTTCTTTCTCTTTCTTTCTTTCGTTTCTTCTTTGCTTTCATTTGTCCTTTCTTTCCTTTATTGTTATTTCTTTCACACAAGTTTGCCTTTGTATATATTTTCATCAGAATGTCTCCTCCATGTTTTCTCCATGTCCTCATCTGTAACTGTGAGCACCGCGCTCCTCCACCTCTAAGCCTGATAGCCTCGAACCTGTCAGCCCTCCAGCCACATTCACCTGTTAGCTGTGTGCTTTAGCCACCAGGTAGCTGATACCTGGGAACGCGGTGATTGGGGGCGTGGGCTGTGATTAAAACCCCTTTAAAGCCTGTAATGCGTGAGAGGAGGGAGGTAGTGAGGATCTCACGCCTGTGCCCGGTCAGAGGAAGATTAAAGGCTAGCTCTGCGCTTCATTTTTTCTTCTCTCCGTGTCCATGCCAGATTGACAGAGCTGCACAAGCAGGATTTCGAACACGGGAAATCACTGTGCATCACTACCCGTGTGATGGACACGTTATTTATCGCTTTTACAGATCTCACAGGCTGTGTAAAGACGTGGGGAAGAAAAACACACAGTTTAATGCTGCCAAAAAACACAGGATGAGCGGAGAAAGTTACAAAAATGTGATGACTTCAAAGATTTGATAGATAGAGAGATAGAGAGATATCAAATCATTGACTCATTGTTTTATCTTAAATTTACATACATATACTTGTCCCATCATCTTTCCTTTATTCAGACAATTCATTCTTCCCATCACAATCTTGATGTGTATGAAAGAAAGAAAGAAAGAAAGAAAGAACCAAAGCGGTAATTAACTGATACTTTCTTTTTAATAGTTCCCTTTTCTCCTTTTGTTCTTTCTTCCTTTCATTCTTTCTTTTCCTTCTTTATGCTTCAATAATTAATTAAACAACAAATAATTAATTAATTAAAACAATTAAGAAAGTTACAAACAAGTTTGTTTTTTGTTTACTTACTGTTTCTTCCCCACTTGTTTTTTAATTCACTTCTTTCTTTCTTTCTTTCTTTCTTTCTTTCTTTCTTTCTTTCTTTCTTTCTTTAATCAAAGAGAATGGCTTTCTTCTGCACTTATGTTAATGGTAATTTTATAAAATCTGCACTAATTTATATCAAATCTTTGACAAAACAAAGATGATGGGGAAAAAACGTGTGTCACTTGTAAACTGATGAAACAAACATCTTGTTATTTAATTATCCTCTAAAGACATGTTTCTTTAACATTTATGGAAGGAGTCTCCAGTGTCAGTGCTTTGACTCATTTTTTGAAATCAATCAAAACTGGTTTTGTTGGAAACTGCAGTGGTGTAAGAGGAATAAAATGAAATCAATCCTGGTCTCCCTCCAGGTTTCGCTCCGATCAGTGGGATGTGTAGTAAATACCGGAGCTGCACCGTTAACGAGGACACGGGACTCGGACTCGCCTTCACCATCGCTCACGAGTCCGGCCACAAGTAAAAACAATTCATTCATTAAGTTATTAATTCAATGCAATTTATTAATCATTAAAAACAGATTTTTATTTTGGTGCTCTCAGTTTTGGAATGGTCCATGATGGTGAAGGAAACGTGTGTAAGAAGTCCATAGGGAACATCATGTCCCCTACACTAGCGGGAGATAACGGACTCTTCTCCTGGTCGTCCTGCAGCCGTCAGTATCTCACGCGCTTTCTCAGGTACGTACACGCTCATTTTCGAAAATGTTTGGATTTACTCTTACAATTTTACAAGTGGTACATCCCACTAATGATATTGTATATAATAAATACTTTTAGATACACATTTTCGTCGGATAGTTTTTTTCTAAGCACTCACATAAACAGAAGTTAGGAAGAAATTAAAAATAAGCATTACAGTAGTATTACTGTAAGATCTAAAGAAATATCTTGGGCTAAATATGGAACACTCGTGCTGTCTCCAGTGTCCAGACATGGCGTCATCTTTTTAAAGGCACTATTTACAGATGTGTTGTACTGAAGAGGAGCCAAGATGGCCACCGTGCTGATATAATGATATAATACCAGTTTCAGTTTTCGGGCTTAAATTAACACACCAGTGAGGTGTGAAATATCAGCTTCCGCACAGACAGAACTGATTTTAGTGAGCGATTTCATTAGCGCCAGTCGCGTTGGTGTGTGTGTGTGTCCGGTGTTCATCTGCCACACTGTTTATATATTATAACTGGTTTCAACCCTGTGAACTGTGCAACGTTGTGCTATTATAGGAAAATAATCAGTGACGGATGGTGCGATGAAGCAGAGGTGCAGTTAGCATGCTGAAGTTACTTTCCCAAGTGTTCCTTAAGTGTTTTATTTGCAAGTTTGCAAACGATTACTATCTTTTATTTTCTAAAGTACACATTGTACTTTTTATCCATTTATATATATATTTAATGTTGTGGCTGGATGGATGGATGGATGGATGGACGGATGGATGGACGGACGGATGGATGGACGGACGGACGGATGGATGGACGGATGGACATGCAAATGGACAGATGATGAATGGATATAGAAACAGATGTAGGCATGGTCAGATGAATGCACAGATGAACAGAGGATGGATGGATGGATGGATTTACAAAGGAGAGGTTGGATGCACTGACTTATGGGTGGAAGAATGGAAGGTAGGACAGATGGATGGATGGATGGACACAGATGGACAGATGTACTGATGTCTGGATGGATGGACAGATTAAAAGATGGATGAAAGGCTGGGTGGAGGAATGTACAAATGTCATGCTTTAATTAAAAGATTGGACAAATGAATGGTATGATGGATGGATGGATGGATGGATGGATGGACAAATGATGGATGGATGAATGAAGCGAAGGGTTAATGGATGGATGGACAAGTAGGATGGACAGATAGATAGAAGGAAGGATGGAAGCATGGCTGGAGAGATGGTTGGTTAAATAGATAGATGAATGCATATGGACTAACAGATTGATAGATGGATAGACAGATGGATGAACTTAATTACAAGGAGTTATCCCTGTGTGCGTGTTTTCCATCAGCACTGCTCAAGCCACGTGTCTTTCGGATGAACCCAAGGCGATGGAGGAATACAAATATCCGGAGAAGCTTCCCGGCGAACTCTACGACACAGACACTCAGTGCAAATGGCAGTTTGGAGAAAAAGCCAAACTCTGCACACTGAACTTCAAAAAGGCAAGAAGACACATTGTTTGTATTTGTTTCGCTCAGACTTTGGGACACCCCCCCCCCACACACACACACACACACACACACACTCTCTAAACTCACTGAACCAAGAGGTTTTGTCCCAAATAGAGCACTAAAATAAGATAATGCCCTTTGGGATGTATAAGAAAGTGCAAAAAGTGCAGATTTCTCTGTCCTCACAGACGTTGATTCTGAAAATATACCTAAATTTACACTGGAGTGCTGCCAATGAGAAAGTCTGTACATCGGCTTAAGATGAGGATGAGGATGAGGAATGTGGACGGGGGGAAAAAAGTCAGACGCCACCACCAAGATTTGTTTTTATTTCATTATTGTTATTGGCTCAAACGCATCGTGACTAGAGAAGTGCCACAAGTCATACTGGGATTATGATAATTAAAGATGTTGTGGGGTGTTCGTGTCTTTAAGCAACTGACCTAAATATGAATAACAAGATAAGCTAGCTAATGACTTTCGGCTAATGATTTAGGAAGACTGCATGCATGCTGTTGTAATGCTATTGTCTGTGCTGCTCTCAGCCAATCAGAATGCACAGTAGTGGACTTATATTAGGGAAAAGTGATAACGTGGTAACGGTTACAGCTTACGCTGCTTTTATACTCCTTTTTGTTTGTATGTGTGTCTCAGGACATCTGTAAGGCTCTGTGGTGTCATCGCATCGGCCGGAAATGCGAGACCAAATTCATGCCGGCGGCCGAGGGCTCCAGCTGTGGCCCCGAGATGGTGACCATCAAATTTACACCATGAGATATTTCATGTCCAGCTAGTTTTCTGATTAGAAACTCAGCCATTTTAGAAAACCTAAGTCAATTTCAACAAGAACCCTTCCCTCAAAAGCTGGAGCTTGGGTTATACCATGTTAGACACCAAAGAACACTTGCTAGGCATGAGCTAGCTAATGGCTGAGGATAACAACTTGGCTACCTAGCACATAGCCATTAAGTCACTTCCTATATGGACAATGTAAAGATACAGTAACAGTGGAAACAAGACAGAATGATCTGAAATATCAACATTTACCTCAGATGGGTTGGTGAACTACTAAAAAAAAAAGGTTGTGAAATAAATTAAACTAAAATAAAGTTAAACTTCAGCAAGCTAGCACATAGCTAGCCATGCTATTACATCACGACAAATGATGTCCTAAATGAAATGAAGTCATGGCAAGCTATGTTTTTAGGTTTTGGTATTAGAATGCCAGCCATGTATTATTTTATTTTAGAAAACTTAAATAAAAAAATACTCTTACTAGGCAACTAGGAAAACAAAAGATAGCTAAGGATTGAGGATCTCAATTTAGCTAGCTAGCACAAGTTGCTTATAGTATGGACAATTTAAAGATAAAGTAACAGTGGAAACAAAACAATCTGGAATATCCTCAGATGGGTTGGTAAATTATTTTTAAAAATGTTCCTGGTGATTAAAATTACACTGTAATTACAATTGCTAACTGCTAAATCAGTAGGTTGTTCATGTTCATGGAATCTCATCAACGTAATGGGACATTAACATATTTAAACGTAGCCTAAAAAATACAAAAAGACATCTATTTTTTAAATTCTGTATATAATTTGGAACATGATACTTTAGCATCTGAGCTAATCCAGATGAAATGAAGTAAGATGTGTGTGTGTGTGTGTGTGTGTGTGTGTGTGTGTGTGTTGTCCCAGTGGTGCAGTCGTGGAGAGTGTGTGAATCAGGGTGATGAA
The DNA here is from genome assembly GCA_028570945.1 of Gogo arcuatus. Classification (NCBI taxonomy): domain Eukaryota; kingdom Metazoa; phylum Chordata; class Actinopteri; order Siluriformes; family Anchariidae; genus Gogo; species Gogo arcuatus. Next base: position 413,170 of record JAOTRR010000051.1, read on the forward strand.
GGTCCTCGGCCTGTTTATAGTCACTGGTCCGAGTGGTCCGATTGGTCGAGCTGCTCCAGGACATGCGAGAGTGGCGTGATGTATCGAGAGCGACAGTGCAATCACCACGAGTGTGTATTCACACACATATACATACACACGCACACATGCGCACGCACACACAACCTCATTACTTTGACTCATTTACTATTTGGGCTAGCTTCCTTTTTATCACTATCACTCTCTCATACTCATCTTCTTTGTGTTCATCACTCTGTCTCTGTCTCTCTCTCTCACTGCAGGCATGTGGATGGAGAGAGTGTGTGTGAGGGTGTGTCTCGTGTCTATAAACTGTGTAACACTTTGGACTGTCCTGTGAGTGCAGTAGACTTCAGAGAGGCTCAGTGCGCAGAGTTTAACACAAAGCCCTTCCGTGGCCTTTACTACAAATGGAAACCTTACACACAATTTAAAGGTGTGTGTTCATACACACAAACACACACACACATACCTAGTATTTCCTAGTAAAGACCTGCATAATAATATCTATCAAATTCTGATAAATGACCATGTGGATGTGCTTCTATTGAGTGTGAAAAATTGTATGAGCTAAGTCAGTGTTTGCTCTCTTTTCCCAGATCATGATGTGTGTAAGCTCTACTGCTTTGCTGAAGGCTACAACTTCTTCTTTGCATTTTCCAACAAAGTCCATGATGGTACACGGTGTACATCGGACAGCAACGATGTGTGTATTGACGGCGTGTGTGAGGTAATGTGTTCTTACAAACAGGATGAAGGTTTCATGTAGATATCATGCAAATATATGGTGGTGTGTTTCCATCAACTATATTGTTATTGAATATTCTACGTATGATGTCATCTCGAAGACATCATCCAAAGGCTAGGCTATGTACAAATAACACACCTTCTGTTTCACATTGTTAGCTAGCCAAGAATTCATCATGAACAGTGAAGCCTTGTCAGTTAGCTTCATTCATTTTGGTTATGTCCAAAACTGCATACTACTGCATCATACTAAATAGTGTGACAAAATATCACACCACAGCTACATACCACTAGAGTTCACAAGGGTGATGTAATTTCTACATACTATATAGTATAGCAAACTGTGGAGAAACTGTAAAATCAAATTGCTGTTTTTCAAAACTGCTTATATCAATCTTTATCTATATGCCAACTATGATGTTTCTATTTGTTTTGCTATGCCTGGATTAAAAATTTAACACTGTCTCCTACAGAGAGTGGGTTGTGACCAAGAACTGGGCTCGACAGTAGTACTGGACATGTGTGGTGTCTGCAATGGCAAAAACTCTACCTGCAAACTCTTCAAAGGCCGATACACAAAGCAACACTATTCCAACCGTAAGGCCAATATACCAAACAGCATTACACCAAGTATAAGGCCAGTACACAAAACAACATTAAACCAATTGTAAAGCCAGTACACCAAACAACATTAAACCAATTG
>JAOTRR010000051.1:434563-445004 GCA_028570945.1 Gogo arcuatus
TGTGTGTGTGTGTGTGTGTGTGTGTGTGTGTGTGTGTGAGAGAGAGAGAGAACAAGTAAAACCAGATTATTCTTAATGATCTAGGTCTGTAATTAATAATGTAAATAGAAGCTTTCTCTCTTTCCTGTGTGCTTCTGCATTCCTGCTCTCAAACTCTGTCACTCTCCTGTAAACACACTTTCATCTCTGCTTCACACTTCTGTCAAAGATCTGGATTAAACCTACGTTCACACTGGAAATTGACAGCAGTAGCCAAAAGGTGTACAGTCTGTTGTATCATTTATACATTACTTTTGCTTGAAACATCTTTCTGTACTCCAGTTCCAATTCCGAAAAGAAAATAAACGCAAGCAGATCCTTGAGAATTGAGAATTTGTGGGTGGGGCCTTGTCACTTGCTAATGTGAACGCAGGCTTATTGTTGCTCAACAGCTCGGTTTTACGGTCACAAGTTTCAGCTTTGAATGAAAGCAGAATTTATCTAGCAAAAAAAAAACAAAACACCACATAACTCAATGCTTCCTTCTTTCTACTTCCTGTCTTGATTGATTTGGGGGTTTTTTTCTTTTAGTTCTCGCGTGTATTATTACTAATAAAAGCCCTGAGTTGAGAAACAAGAATGACCGGGGGCTTATAGTTCTTTATTGTTATGATTATGATGTTTGCTTTTTGGTGTGTGATTTTTTTTTTTTTTTTCCTTCCTTTTGAAGAAAAATGTGAATACAAACTGTGTAACTTGGGTTTTTTTTTTTTTATGAAGAAAATACCTGTTTCTGAATCTGTGCACAAGTGAGCTACGTGTCCGTTTAAAAAAAAAAAAAAAAGGCAGCACTTTGTGATTACACGCGATATCTAATTGGCGTAATTGTGCCACGCCCCTTTTTGAGATCCCTCGTGATCTTGCTTGGGGGTGAAGATCTCTGGCAATGTGTATATCCACATTTAGGCTCCACCCACTTGTCGGAGCTTAGAGGACCACAATAATGCAAGATTATGGTCTAAACACACTGACGCGCCACCCTCTTTGTTTTGCCTATTAAATTTTTCCAGTGTATCAACACTTTTTGCGTAAATAAAATTCAAATGGCGAAATCGTGCACGTAGCTCTTTCAAGGTGGATACCCTTTCCTAGGAATGTGATTGGATGGTTAAAGATGAGGCACTCACACTTGGCATTTTGTCTGTTTCCTGTTCCTTTCAATTACATGTTTCATCTTCGCAAGGTCCAAAGAGTCCAAAGTCGCTTTTGAATACCGTTTCTAACGCACCCTTGTCGACTTCCTGTTGCGATGCTCCCTTGTCCTCCTACCTTGGGGGCGTACTTTATCTCTTCTGTTGAGTGAAGCGACCCAGAAGGCATTGCTGCAATCTGTTGATTTAGGTGTAAACACAAGCAGTATAATATTTAATAAATATTACATTAATTTAAAGTCAGTTTTATCAGGACACAAATGCTAGTTGGAATGTTATTCTTCCAGCGCATTTTCCTCCCAGCTAGTTAGCAGGATATCGGTGCTTTCAGATCGGGTTTTCTTCCTCCATGAGAGCTGAACTTTTCTTTCATAGCAGCAATGTTACTTCCATGGCTTTGTTAGTTACAATAACAACTAGTTAGCATAAAATCACCCATTCAAAAGAAATTATTTTAACAAATTCCTCAGAGAGAGAGAGAGACAACGCAACTTTACTTTGCTAGCTAGAATTCCACTTCACTCTGCTAGTTAGTGTATATAAACTATACATTGCTAGCTGAAACATTAGTACGTGGGCTTTGAGGAATTTTTACTTTGCTAGCTCGATTGTTACTTCAATGTGCTAGGTAGTTACCGTGCCAGCTAGTTAGCATAAAATTTCAAATTTTCAAAAGATATATATTCCTCCATCGGAGCTACTTTTCTTTGCTAGCCGGTTAGCATGCTGGCTAGTTCTTCTAAATCTCCTTACAGACTTTTGTGATTGTTATTGCGTGTTTCCAAATGGACGAGGGTGTGCTAAAGGAAACGGTATCGACACATGGCTCAAAATCTTCGTCAGTATTTGTGTGTGCGTGTGTGTGTGTGTGTGTGTGTACAAGCTAATTATAAAAAAAAAAACAAGTTCTGATTCGATTTTTACCCTGTATGTGTGTGTGTAAAATACTTCAGATTTGAGGATTGAGTGTTGGGAAGAATGTCCTGTTACTGATTTCCACCTGCACGGAGAAAACTGAACTGTAATTAATTAATGTACATATTACTGCTTGTACAAATAGTGATGTGATTTTTTTTTTTTCTTTGTTTTGTTTTTTTCCCATTTTGGTTCATAACATGTGAACATTTAAGGAACGTGGTGGTGGTGATATACGGTGTCTTCTTTTGTCCTAAACGCATACACATTTCGATCAACATCTCTCTGACTACATGACTATGATCCATATGTTAAGGGTATGAACTGTAAAGAGGAACAAAATGGCTGTGTCCCAAACGCTAGACTTCATATTTGCTATGTTGCCTGATCATAGGACTAGCGCTCGTACTTGTTAAGCATCCCTGTGTCCTCCGTTAGTCTTTAGCTGAGTGTATTGCTTCATATAGAAAGCTAATCTCATATGTTAACAGGTAACTAGTAACCAGGCTAGCTAGTTCACCAAGTTAGCCGTATCACAAAAGTAGCAATTGTGGCATAACGAGTTTAGCGTCCCTGTATCGTCTGTTAGTCGTGTTGTTTCTAGCTGGCTTGCTATGTTGTCTGTATCACAGAGCTAGCAGTCATGTGTGTTTAGCATCTCCCTGTCCTCAGTGTGTGGATTTATTAGAGATAAATTAGCCTTTTAGGAGGCTGTTGGCTCGCCAGTTACAAAAGCTCAAAGGGATTAAGTTGTTTTTCCAAGCAGTATCTCCAGACATTGTCCCAAGCTTTACTGTGCTAGCTGGTTAGCAGCTAGCAATTAACCTGGCTAATGAGTGATGAGTAATACTGTGGTATCAAATTGAGTTTTCTTTTTTTTTACTCTGACGAGCGTTAAACGTAACACACAGCATCATGTTTTTAGCGGCTCTGCGTCACCAGTCAGGGTTTAACTCAGCTATCGGGTGATAATTCATAAAGCGATGTTCTGGTTTTTTTTTTTTTTTTTTACAACGTTATGCTACTAAGAAATATTCTATGAAGCGCTAGTGTTTGGGAAACAGTTATTATTGATAAGCATGTGATAAATGCCTGTTAGCCTCGTAATACACTGCTTTTTGGCAAGACTATATAAAAAACTGAATCCAGGGCTTTGCAAATGACTTGCATTTACACACACTCCATCCTGCAAGCTAATTAATTCCCTTTTTTTATTTTGTGATTATTTTTGTTTTTCATGATACAAATCTGTATGAGACGCACGACACCAAATGATCTCGGCATAAACATGAAACACCTTCCACATTGTCGAAATTTACAGAAACGCCACTGGTCAGGTTTCAAGTCAGGACTCCAGTTGTTGTTTTAACCTCTCCTTTTCTGGTACAGTCTTTTTAAGAAACAAAAAGTCAGATATAGAACGCTTAAGGTTTCCTATGGTGTCGCACGTTCCCAACCCTGGTCCTGGAGAACCCTCAGTCCAGCACATTTTGTATTTTCTCAGCTGGTGGGGTGGGACAGGTTTTATCGTAAACTAAGGACTTAACGAATCCAAAGAACCCTCACTATGACCAGTTATCGAAGTGAGTAGCATTCTGTCATCCATCTTTTCAAGCCATGAAGAATTCAGTTAACCAGGAATGAAATGTGGGCTGAGACTTTTCCGAATCGCACGAGTGTCCATTTCCCTTCCGGTGTGTCGATTACTTCAGACCTGAAAGCCTGATTATTAGACATATCACTTTACAACAGGCCTCGGTTGCAACGTGGATGTAAGCGGTCCAGGTTCCAGAACATTCTCTGACCGTTTCTGTCCCTGTAGTCTCCTCTATCCGTGATAAACGTGTTAGAGCACCGTTATGCCAGTGTGTAAACATTTGACCTTGACTCATTGGTATCAAAAAGATACAAAAAAAAAAAACTTTATCTCTCTGTCGAGGTGAAAATACTTAATTACTAATGTTATTCCACACTCGTACGGTATTTCTATTTCGATATAATTGTCAAGGCCACCTTATTGATTTGGTTGTATGAGCATGAATAGCATATAAATTGGTTAAAAAAAAAAAAAAAAGTTGGATAAAGACTCCCAGATCTGACCGATGCATTGAATGAATTCTGATAATAGTGCTCAATTAAGTTGCTAATTGCTTCTGGAAGGCTAGGGAGAAAAATAATCAAATCCTAGTGTGAAATAATAGATTTTAAGTCCTATATAGTGCACTGTTTATCCAACAGGGATTCACTTTGGTCATATTTCTTGTGTACATTGATGTACAGCGTCGTATGTTTTCTTAAAGTGTTTAAAATAGCTTCAGCGCGCAGAAATTTACCTCAGGGTGATTTGATTTTGTTTGTTTGTTTGTTTGCTTTTTTGTTTTTTAAAGATATTATCTAATGTATGCGCATTGTGTGTGCATGGTTGACGCATTCGAGTGCGCCCGGACAGTTTCTTTTTCTCGCCTTCTCATTGGTCAAAGCCCTGGGAAAGGTCTGACCAATCAGCTGCCTCCTTGGCGTTTTATTCCGGTAACATGGCTGCGCACAGAGGACGACACGGAACGGCGTTGTAGGAATAAATACTAAAAGAAATAGAGGGTTTATTTTTCATTTTTAATGATGATTATTTTAAAGAGCTTGTAAACATTTAGAAAAGATGGTAGTGGCGTTGTGTTTGCGGCGAGCGCTGTGTCACGAGCCCCTGAGGTCGGCGTTGAGGAGCCACAGAGGCTACAGCAAGGTTATTAGTATTTTTTTTTTATTTTGAACATACTGTACACACATACACACACATATATATATATATATAAATATATAACATTCAGGGTTTTTTTTTTTTTCATCCCTCACTTCCGCATTCCAGTCGTTATCCTGAGCTAATTGGTCTGCACGTGAGGTGTTAAGATGATCAGCTAATCAAAACATCCTTCATGATGTAAACATGACCAGGAAGCACAGTACGTGCAGATTAAAGGAGTGTGTTCCTGAGTGACCAGATGTTTCAGTGTTCATCCTGACCAGGAAAACAAACAAACAAACAAAAAGCTCCTCGTGCAGCCTGTTGCTTGGTTATAACCAGGAGTGATGCTCCTCTCTTCATGCACCTCTTTCAGATCACAGACTTCTGCACATTGTAGTCCTTTTCCTCCTCCATGTACTGAGGATCAGTGGGGATACACGACTGGAACTGCTGTGTGTGTGTGTGTGTGTGTGTGTGTGTGTGGAGATAAACACGTGTAGTCCTTGGATTTAAAGCCATTCAGCATTTATCATGAATAAAACTCACATCACTTGCTGTACTCCTCTTTTTCGTCTCCGCAGTGATGACCTGTACGACCACGCCTGCATGAGAACCCTGGTCAGGGACACTTGGTTACGTTCCCGTTCTTGCGCTGGTGGAGTGGAGGTTCACGTCTTGTTTTAAAAGCTCTGATTAAATTCCTCAGTGCATGAAAACACACCAAAGGAGGATAAAATGTGTGTGAATAGCAAAAGGCAGTCAACAGTGGATCGGAAAGGACTTGTCTGTTGTTCCGTGTGTAAGTGTACAGCAGAATGCATAGGTTTGTACACCCTTGGGACAAAGAACTGCACTTATAGCAGCACGATATTGTGTGTTAGTGTCCCTTCTTTATCAGTAAGTTACCAAAATTGATCAGATTGTGTGTATGCTGTTATCACCATCTCCGACATCTTCATATCCTCTCGGACTTCCCTGCACGTTCTTTTCTGTTGTGGATTTCTTTTATTTCCATTTTACACTCGCATTTTATTTCTAGCTTATTGATTTTTTCTTTTTTCTTTTTCCCCTCTGGATAAAAAAATTCATTATCTTTTGATAATATCCATTGTAAGAAATCATCTTTGTGATCATTTTATTGGATTAAACATACACAGTTTTTTTGTTTTTTTTTTCCCCCCTGTCTTGCAGTTGTTTAGGGTTTTGCTAGAGATGCAAAAAAAAGAATAATAATACCCGTAGGGTGTACAAACTTTTGTACTTTGCCATGCTCGTGTCCCGACTCTGAACAGAATATTTTAGTGTTTCCTTTTCGCACACACTCGCAGGTTTGTGTTAAAGATCTGACGAATCGGGGGTGATTAAAATCAAAGCGTGTTGGATTAAAGGTTGGCGTCACCATGGCGATGCACTGGGTCATGTGACCATCCGGAGAACGAAGCCAGAGCGTCACATCTGCATCAGCGCTCTGCAGTTAGTGACTCATTCCTTAGTTTACTCAAGAGTCTCACACACACACACGGTTATTAAACACAGGTTGACATTTAGCATTATTTTATACCACATTGCTGTGAGTTCTGGATTCTGATTGGTCAGAATGTTTTCCATATAAATGGGTTAAAAAGTTCAGTCTGTTGTTCTTTAATTTAAAAAAACTAAAATTGCTGTGGCAAAAGAGGAATAAAACGCCAGGGCGTGCTGTTTGAGGAAAAAATATATATATTAATGCTGAAATACACACACACACACACACACACACACACACTGCTTTACGTTGTGTGGAGGGACATAAGTAGATACATTTAATGGCTGCTGCCCAAATGTAGAGTCCCTTCAGTGCAAAACAAGCAGCTGTGTGGAAAAAGTCATCAGTCTGTTTGGAGTGTGTTTCTTTTTGTAAAGCACATCTGTGTGGATTGTGGGGTTTTGTGGGTTTGAATCATTTAAGGCAGAAATATTTGTTGCAGCATTGGGCAGAGAAAATGGACGTGTTTCACTTCAACTGATAATCATCATTTATATCATGCTTGTATTTGTTCTTTCTTTCTTCCCTCCCCCAGAATGATTTCTTGTTGATATGTGTGTTAAATATTGCATTGTAACATCTACTTGATTGTGTGTGTGTGTTGTAGCTTCAGCCCTCAGCCAGTCAGTCAGAGCGATTGCGACTCTTTGAGGCCTTTGCAAAAAGGCCAGACCAGAAAGGGGCGGAGCCCAGACGAGAGCTGAGCATCCGATTGGCCGATGGCAGGATGGTGAAAGGAGTGTCAGGGGTCACGACCCCGTTACAGATAGCTCAGGATACACAGTGAGTCCCCTCCTACACACACACTAATTTTACTGACTGACAGCCACCTCAGTCAAAAAGGGGCGGGGCTTAATTGTCTTTGTCTCTGCAGGGTTAAAGGAGCTGTAGTGAGCAGGGTGAGTGGTGCATTGTGGGAGTTATCTCGCCCTCTAGAGGGCGACTGTGAGCTGCAGCTGCTCGACTTCGACTCCTCGGAGGGAAGACAGGTGTGCGTGTGCGTGTGCGTGTGTGTGTGTGTGTGTGTGTGTGTGTATGTGTGTGAGGGAGGGAGGGATTCCTAAAATCAATTCCTAACATCTGTGTGTGTGTGTGTGTGTGTGTGTGTGTGTAGGTGGTTTGGAGGACAGGTGCGTGTGTGTTAGCGAGTGTGATGGAAACACAGTTTGGTGCTCAGGTGTGTCGTGAAGGAGTTTCAGACACTGGACTGTACTGTGACTACAGACTGGACAACAGGTACACACACACGGGACAGTCTCTCAATAGCTTTTATTCTAATTTAGTAATTATATATATATATATATATTGCAGTATAAAATGCAGTATTTGTTTTAGACTTGCATCAAAATATATATTACGACTTACCTTTGTTTTGATTTATTCGGCTAATTTTATTATTTATTCAATGTTCCTAATGTCTTCAGTGTTTATTTTTTATTTTTTTAATTTGCAATATGTTACATAATATTTTAAATGTATTTTTGTTTCTGTATATTTATTATTTACTTGTTATTTATTATTACACATGTATTCACTGTTGATTTCTTCGTTCTGTAATTAGTGTGTTTATTAATCTTTTCTTTTATTATTTCTACGTTATTTATTGTAGGTATGTTCAGTGTTTGTTTATTTCGTAATGTTGCATCAGATTTAAAAACGTCAGTACGTTCATTTCAGATATTCTACGTTTATTTGAATTTCATTAACAAAATAAACGATATCCTTTTGTAGTATGTGTTGACCTTTATTTATTTTAATGTGAATTAATTTTTCATTTTAAAAAAATTAGTTTTTTTTTACTTACTAATATGACTAAGATATTTATATATTTTATTTGTTGCACAATATTTATTTATTTATTTATTTATTATTATTAATTTATTCACTTTTTTTTATCCTAACTCATTTTGTGTGGTTTTTTTTTCTTAATAAACAGATAAATATGTAACGAGGTCGACCTGAAGACCACACGTCTCGCTGTAGGAGTATTTGAGATGTAGTTTATGGTTTTAGGTGACAAGACCGTGGAAATATTTCTAACGTTTGCTAGTAAAATGGTTTCGGAAGTGTTTCTTGTGAAGTTTGACCTGCATGGCAACGGTAACCGAGCATGGGCGGGGCTTGGGATTAGTCAAAAGAGAACCACAGGACGTGACTTTGAGTGGCTTTAAATTCTTGCAAATGTAGTTGTAGTAGTAGTAATAATAATAATAATCATCATCATGTCTGTGTCGCAGCTCGGTGTGTTTAGAGGAGGTGGAGTGGAGGTGTGCGGAGGCAGCGGCGGCGTTAAAACTCCCCATCGCTACGACACAACTGAGCGCACACCAACTCCGACAGCTCTTCCAGGTCAGCTACAGGTCATGACCTTTAACCTTTCCCCTGCTGCATGTTGTAATGCTGAGGATGAAGTTGTGTGATGTGATGTGTGTTGGTGGTAGGATGATGATTTGAGGCTGCAGTGTGCTGAGGAGACTCTGATGCTCGGAGACACAGTCAGCGTGTACAAGTGTGTATCTATCTCTCTCACACACACACACACACACACAGACAGAGTAGCCTTACACAATCCCTTAATCAGCTAATGAAGGCCAAATGACGACCCATAACATGAAAAGTAACTCTAAATGGACAAAAATTGTCATTATTTAATTCATAATAAAAGTAACTGATGTCATGATGTTTGTGTAGATGTTTCAAACTCTCTCATAGTAATTGACACTGCTGGAAGCTCCGCCCCTTTCTCCCATCACACATTAGTAATGTACTAAAATCCATCAGTGTTTGATTAAACTAATACACAAGTATAGGGTTAACATCAGCTGGACTGAAATATCGCGTCGTGAAACTGCGTCAGTAATACTGTTATCAAAGCACAGCCGTCGAGTCTCTGAGGCACTCCGTAACACTCCATAACTCCATAACCCATAACAATAGACGGGAAGATGAGATAATAGATGCTGTGCTGTGATCAGGCCACTAGGTGTCAGTATTGAGAAAGCTGCGACTGATTTCTACAATTTAAACTTGTGTGTGTGTGTAATATCTCAAAACTGCACCTGTGTGTAGGTGTGGCGTGTGTGTAGGTGTGTGTTCCGGTCCGCTCCTCCCTCACACAAGCTTCCTGCGCTCCTTTAAGATGTTGCAGGTAAGTCACTGCGAAACCCTCAGGGTCCTAAACTCCTCCCTTTCTTCATCATCAAAGTCATTTCTCAACACTTATGCTGCAGGTTTCTCCCGTGACTTTATCGTCCAATATGGACGCAGCGGGTGTGCAGAGGATGATGGGAGTTTCGTTTCCCGGCGAGAGAGAGCGAGAGCGGTGGGAGCACGAGCAGGAGGAGGCGAAGAAACGAGACCATCGACGCATTGGCAAGGTTCGGTCACGTCTGAAAAATGCACATCTTTATGAAATATTTAGGTGTGTGGTGTTAATTCTCTTGTTTTTATAAATCAGGAGCAGGAGCTGTTCTTCTTTAACGATGTCAGTCCAGGAAGCTGCTTCTTCCTGCCCAAAGGAGCTCATATTTACAACACGCTCACTGATTTTATAAAGGTAACAGCCTTCACTCGAACGTGGTAGTTCATTATAGAGCACTTACACAGTCGAGGTAAAAAATATTTATTTCATCGATATATAATTTATGTATTGTAGATGTAAAAAGTGCAGAATATTTTATTTATTATATTTATTGCATTTTTATTCTAAATATATCTTTTTTGCTTTTGTTTTATATCATTTTTATTACGCAAATAATTACTTAAATTATTTTAAATACAAGAAAATGATACATTTTAATAATTTAACTTAATTATTGAAATAAATGATTTCTATTTTTAATGTTTAATTATTGTTGAATATCTAAAACTCAGCACTTATACAGTCGAGGTAAAAAATATTTTTCATCAATATATAATTTATGTACTGTAAATGTAAAAAGTGTATAATATAATAAATAAATATAATGTTTTATTATTTATTATAGCAAATATCATTTTTTATATTTTATTTTTGTTTATTTATACTTATTATATTTATATATTTATATTATATTTATATATTTATATTAT
>JAOTRR010000051.1:515150-527179 GCA_028570945.1 Gogo arcuatus
TTTTTCTGAAGATGTATCCTTTTCCATTGCGTTCTCCATTGCTGTGCTCCGCTTCTTCTCCAAACTAATGATGCCCACTGATGTCATCACGGTTTGTGCTGGAAAAGCCAGCTATATTCAGGTTCCGAACCAGTTTATTTTTGGTTGGAATGCTCTGAACAGTTCCAAATTTGGTGCGCGAATCAGAACCGAACTCGTTCCCTGTTGGACGAAAAGGTAAGAGAGTCAGATGCTGTGAATTTCCATGAACCCAAATCCTCACAGGGAACTCATAAAACAGTGCCATCTAGTGGAACATAAAAACAAAACAAAAGAATTTACCTCCATCTTTGCGCTCTCTCTCTCTCTCTCTCTGTCTCTGTCTGTCAGTCAGCTAAGATGTTTAACTATGCAGGATGGAGGAAGACGTGTAACTGCTTCTTCATTGTGTTTGCTGTGTTCTTCATCATCACCCGACTTGTTATCTTCCCATTCCGGTACCACACACACACACACACACACACACACACACACACAGATTTATAAATGAGATAAACCCTTGTGTAACCTGTGTGTGTCAGGATCCTGTACTGTACGTGGGTGTATCCTCTGACGCTCTACCCTCCGTTCTTTGGCTACTACTTCTTTAACGGGCTGCTGCTGGTGCTGCAGTGTTTACACGTGTTCTGGGCTGCACTCATCATCCGCATGGCACTGCGCTTCCTGCCCCACAACGTACGTATCCACACACTCTCGCACTCCTACACACACCTGTCGTACCTACCACTGACAATGAAGCTGTGACATGTTCAACTGTAATAACACTGAATAACGTTTCTATAATAATTGAATTGAGTCACTGAGTAAAGTGAACGTATTAGATTTTATGCTCTCGTTCTTCATCGCTCCCTCACACATCTTCCTTATTCTTCAGGAGATTGTGGAAGACGAGAGGAGCGACAGAGATGAGACAGACGACTCTGAGGAGGAGGAGGACGAGGAGAGGAACGGCGAGATGAAGAACGGAGCGTTATGGAATGGCTACACCACGCACAACAACAACCACCGCAAAACACACTGACTGAGAAACTGAGACAGAGAGAGGGGTTCCTGTTATTCTTTCTTCTCTCTCACGCTCTCACACACACACACACACACACACACCACATTACCATGCGAGTATACTACTCTGCAACAGACACTGCTAGCTCACCGCCAGGCCCAGAGAAGAGCCTCCAAAAAAGAGCCTCTCGATGGCTGATGTCATGAGGTCACATGACCACCATTTTGGCGCTTCCTCTTCTTACATTCTGTAAAAGGAACACTCCTCTATGGATGCAATGTACACATTTTTCTGCAACAACAGAAAATTTTTCCGAACCTTTTGTGTATTTGTGTGTAAAATATTGCCTTTATTTTATGCTAGGCATACTCAGCCTACTACTCAGTCATTAACTAAGTAGATAGCTACATTAGTTTGCTAGATCTGGACTAGTTATTTGAGTGGAGTGAGTGAGTAAAGCAAAACAGGAAAACATTTTCAATTTTCAAGTGCACCACATTAAATTAGTACTAGTTGACGGAACACTAATTTTCAGCGAGTGTATGACTTTTCTGCAGTCACCTAGCGAGGGATCTAATATGGACTTGGTGCACTACTGTCTATATAATGATACTAAAGTGCCAGAGAGAGAGACGAACTGCAGCACTGCCTTTAGTTTACTGAATCATGTGCCTTATGTCCTTTCTGTCCTTGTCTGTCTGTCATCCCTTGGTTTCTGTTCAATTTTAATACCTAACCTGTCTCACTGTCACATCACAATCTTCACATGCATCTACATGGCTGATCCCTCATGTATGTGTGTAAATATTATATATTTACATATATATTGCAGATTGTACACCAAGTGTGTAGTGAAGCAGTACGTCTGGGACACGTCCTCTAGCAGCTTTTCTGATGGCAAAAAGGAACACACACTCTGGCCAAGTCCCAAACCACATATTACCATGCTAACCCACAACTGCAACCAAGGTAGCTTATATGTTAAAATGGAAAAGGACAAAACATCAGCTGTCCCAAACTCCCTACCACCATACAAACAAATATACTCAACCTTTAATCATGAAGAATGGCCTTGTTCCAAACCACATACTAATATACTAAAGACGTAGTATGCTATGTAAATTAAAAAAAAAAAAAAGTTGAGCTTGTTCAGAATTGCGAATATTATGTCAAAACAAGATGATTAAAAGCAAAATGTGGTTGTGTCCCAAATCACATAAAAAAAACAACTGAAGCAGCATCAAAACAAATTGCATACTACCAAAGAAAATAATGTTTGTCTGTTCATTTTTCCTTCACTTCCACTTCATTCCTTGATCACTCTCGCACTATAACTTTTCTGTGTGTTTGTTTTTTAAAATAATTAAGCCACTGTTGTGTCCTCACTGCCCCTGGCCAAAACCTAACTACAGTATTATTTTTTTTTTTATTCTTCTGTTTATTGAGCTGAAATGTTTGATGATGGAGATAATAAACCAATGAGAATCACAGCTTGCGTAGACATCTCACAAACTTTGTGAAACTGTCGTATTTCACTGCACGAAATGTTCTGCAGGTGGAAATGCCTTGTTGATGAGAGAGGTCAGGGGAGAACGTCCATTCTGGGTTCAAGCCGACAAGAAGGCTACGGCAACCACTCTTTACAACCGTAGTGAGCAGAAAAGCATCTCAAAACGTGCCGTCCTTCAGGCAGACGGGCTGCAACAGCAGAGGACCACATCAGGATCCACTCCTCTTAACCAAGAGCAGGAATGTGAGGCTACACCAGGCACAGGATCACCTAAACTGGACTGCTGAAGATTGGAAATAACTAAGTGTCGTCTCGTGTCAAAGCAGCTATTTTTATATCAGGAAAACAGCTGGATGTTTGCAGACAGGAACACAGCTCCTGCATCAACTTCTCCGAAGCCGACCCTGATCCCCTGATCTCAGAATGACAGAGAACAGGTTGCCGTATGTGGATTGGAGCATGGGGACATAACTGATGACTTGACTACGTACCTGGACAGCCCTGATCATATTCTGCCCTTTATTATGGATTTTGGAGCCATGAAGAACACTACAGGGCTAGTTTGGAGCTTAAGGACGAGAAGAAGCATTAAAATGGTGCCTAGGATTGATCATTTCTTTTAATAGATTCATAATCATCAAATAAAATTTTACTTTTTCAGTGTGTAAGATCTACAGCAGGAGTTCCGAAACTTGGGCAAACAACCCCAAAATGGAAATGACGTGTGAACCCTGTCCCCAAGCCTTGGCGTTTTGGTTTCTCAAGTTGTTTTTGTCACTCTTTTAAATCTATATTCAGTTTCAGCCTACTCGACAGAATACCTTTCAAGAGAGAGGAAAGAGGAAGAACTCAACATATTCTAGCTGGTAAGTACCAGACTTTCTTACCTCACCTAGCAAAGGCTAGTGGTGTAGTACTGTAATTATATTGCAGTACAATCAAATACAGAGGGGTTTTTTAAAATAATGTATTTAATCAGTGTGAAAACTTCTTACATCATAAACTGCACATACAGTAGAGTGACAAAGGTATAACAACCAAAAAAATAATAAAAATAAATCCAAGCTTATTGTGTGCTACAGGGTTACAGACATCTGGGTCGTGTTAATTTACTGGCAAATATAAGAAGTTTTGGTCATTTTCAGTACTAGGAGTGGAACGATAGAGTGCTAATGTCACAAAAATTAAAACTTCTTTTCCAAGTTTGCTGCAGTATTTAACTAAGTATTGAAGACTTGAATATTTTTTTTGTTGTTCTGGATTTACATTTACAATTTTGAAAATGCAAAACCTCTGAAATAAACCAGGAAATCTTCACTCCACAGTTAACCCTCTTTTGCTGCATCCTAAAATGACAACTAAAACATTCATATACAAATAAATATGTGCATTCTAGCTCACTTTACAAGCCAAAAAGGATAAAAACACATCAATGTAGTATGAATTCAGTATTTATGATTAGATTTCTTCTGGGAAGCTTCCCTATTCTCTGTACCTTTTGCGTTCAGGCCAAATGTTAGGGCAGCCGGGGAAAACCCAGCCAGGAATCTGATTACAAACTGAATCGATGAGACTTATATCATTTGATTACGGCACGTAGCTATACAACAACTTTATCAAATCATGACTTTACTGTGTGAGGAAACCATGCTTAGCTAGCAAAGTTTTAGACATCTTTTGGCAGACTTGCTGCATTTGTTCCAATGGCTGCTTATACGGTACGAGATTTGCGGTAATATCTCAAAGCATTATTATAATGTTTTTTAAAAAAATTCACAAAAAGCATTTATGGTTTCATGAAATGCAGTAGGTTGTTAAGGACAGATGAACAGTTTTGGCCAAAACCTGATTGTCGGAATTCAGCTGCAGAGATATCTGATGGGTTTTCCCCAAACCGCCCCACACACACACACACACACACACACACACACACACACACACACGCACAACCACAGTGTGTACACTCACTCAGTTACCATACCAAAGGTCATCTTCTAAATGTTATAAAGTCTGTTACTCGAAACAACTCCTCAGCCTCTGGAGCACCACTGAGCAGATGTTATTCGGGTGGTGTTTCATTCTCAGTACAACACGGTCAATACTCAGTGGTTGTTATATTAAACAAATGAAAAGCGTAGTTTCAAAAATTATAACTGCTACAGTTAAACTATCAATGTTGGCACCTCTGCAGTTGTGCAACCCCAAGGAAACTATTCCAAAAGTGATGATAATGTGAACAGTAGATTCACACAAAGACGTAAAACAGACTCTCTAGATCCAAAGTTCCTTCAAATACAGTCAGTAGAACTTAAACGCTACTAAACACTGAGCAGGATCAACTAACACTCACCACACCCTTACCATCTGTTTAGTAAGCGCAAATAAGAATTGAATAATAATAACCGTTTCATAGGTGTCAGATCTACCTTGCTCAACTGAGCTTTACAAAATAGACTGTTGCCTTGAAGTCTGTCGCCATGATCAGCAGAGTGGAATTTACACGGCTGCACGATTGGGACTGTCGTGTCTGAACGGGAAATGTCAGCAATAGGGCTGGGGGTGACACAGGAAAATTTTGATGGGGTGTATGAGGTACGACCATGTTGGTCCATCTTGAGAAATGAGGCTCAACCAATTTGGCCACTAGGGTGGACAGAAATCGGCGAAGTACGGGTGTTGGAGCGCTTCCTCAGCTGATATCCGTTGCACTGGATTGCATTTCAGAAGGTTCTGGAAAGAAAGGCAGATAAATTTAAAGGAATGATCAGTTTTGTTTTCTTAATAATAAAGTGCTAAATGTAGGTAGAATCAACACGGTTTTTACTCTCATGAAGAAAACCAGACTCTATAATTACTTGTCATGTCCTCAGCATGTTTGCATACTGGAACACGATTGGCTGTTACATACTGTACCATGCCGCAATAACACGTGACTTTGCCATTCCAATGAAATAAAATCCCCCTGAAAGTAAGCACAAGTTTTATTCCTCTCGAATCACCTACCTGTAGTAAATCCCGTCCTGTGCTGCTGAGTTTAGGGACGACGTTCACGAGCGACGTCGTTGCAGGATACATCGGATATGGCTGGAAGAGATGTACGAGAGCGGAAAAACAGAGGCAAATTATCAACAACACGGAGATACTGTTACCACCCCGAAGTTGATGATTTTCCTCTAATGTTAGATCCCTTAGTTCAGATACCGTAATCAGATCAGTGGTCACAAATTCATATCACAAAGCAGCGTGAGGAGATGCAAGGAATAACTGTGGTGTGTTCTAGATTACGTGTTACCTTATAATCAGGGAGTTTGGTCATGGTCTGCCACTGTTCCTCTGTTGGTGTGCCCAATAACGTGATCAAGTGTTAAAGTATAAAACAACTGAAGCACCATCACCACCACCACCACTACTACTGCTCAAAAAAAATAATAGTAGTGGTAATACTGTTCTAAAATATAAACTTAAGCCTGTAAATCAACAATTACAAAGGCAATATGATTGAGTTATTTAGTGTTAAAAAATAAAATTAAGCAGAAACATTAACGTTATTTATTTAATGAAAGTCATGTTTTTGTCACTGAAATTTAACAAAATTTCACACTTCTTAAAACACTGCAATAAAGCTCAATCCCAAATAACCTCCTATACATGCTTGCTACATAGGGTGTAACACAGTGGTAGTGTTCGCTTGCTCTAGGACCAATGGAACACCATTTTGAGATTGAGTGAGTAAAAGAAAATCATTTAATAATAAGTGCCGGTTTTTAATTATGTGTAATTTATTGGTCATAAATAACTCTGATATGGTGCTGTAGGTTAGGAAAAGTGCCCCCCCCTCCACAGAATTCTGTTACATGACAAAGTAGATTTTCTTTCTTCTTATAGTGAAAATTGAAAGATTTGTACTGATAGTTCAATAAGCTTTCTACCAAATGTTGCAAATTTATGAAACGTCTGCAAATTGTACATTAGTGTGGTCATAATAGCAGAAAAATTCATTTGGATTTTTAAACCCCTATGCAGCTAGCTATGACAGAAAACGCTACTATTGTGGCATACAAGTAATATAGCTATACACATCCGTACTTCATACAAAACATGTCTAAAGATTCATTTAAGGATATCGAAAGATTCGTTTCAGCTGGTCATCTACGTCGTTTCCGGGGAAGAGCGGCCGGCCGGCGTTGGCCAGTTCTAAAAGCAAACAGAATAAAAATATCATGTTCTAAACTTATTTTTCTTTTTTGTACAAGATAAATGATCTGACTGTTGATTTATTTCCACCTGCAAATATGCATCCAGCTGACCACATGTCGATGGAGGTGGAGTACAGCTTGGCACCGAACAGCACGTCTGGTGGCCTGTACCACAATGTCACCACCTGAAACGGGTCAAAGTGGATTTTACGATTTTAAATCCAATTACGCACCCGAGGGTTTTATTCCTCTTTTATACCACAGCAATTCACTGTTACAATTACTATTATACTTATCTATTTATAGTTGCTTTTTTAATGTTAGTTAGTAGTAGCTATAAACAGAAAGTTCCTGTAAATGAGATGCTGCTATAGAAATGATAAAGTACAAGAAGAAGCACGTTAATATAAACCTGTGCTTTGCAGCTGCACTATGAACACCTTTGGACCAATCAGAACACGGTTTAACGATCTTACCTCGGCAGAGTAACATCGTACAGGAATTCCAAATGCTCGGGCCAAACCAAAATCGGCCAACTTCAGTTCACCATTCTTTAAAAAACAAAACAAAAAAAAAAAGCAAAAATATAATACACAAAATAAATAATGACCAGTGTTATGTTTACATCTGCTTTTTTCCTCTCTCTCTTCATCCTGCCCAAAACTGACATGCTACTATATATGAACATCTTGTGTGTCTAAACTTGGTTTTTAACAAGCAGTACAGATGTAACTCGGTCGTGACCCAGTGCAGCAGTTTAACCACTGTGAGAAAATCCTCTACCCTGTTGATGAGCAGATTTTGTGGCTTGAGGTCTCGGTGAAGAACGTTGCGGCTGTGGCAGAAGGCGAGTCCTTTCAGCAGCTGGTACATGAACGACTGCAGAACAACAAACAACTCAGTAACACAATCCAAATGTACGTGTTGTGACACGCATCACACTGCAATTCTGTTTTCCAAATTCCAGTCATCAAAAAATTGAGTTTGGTATTAAAGAGCTCGAACCTTGACGATCTCAGGATCCAGGTCACCGTTGCAGCTGTCAAAATATTTCTTCAGATCCTGTGGGGTGGAAAGAAACACATCACTGTGATACAGAAATGCTGAGTCTGATGAGTTCTGGATGCTGATTGGGCAGAAGCGCGGACAGTAGTGAATTATAGTAATACGCCGGTTAACTGCTGTGGCGGTAGAGGAATAAACCACGTTACTGATTATTTTTCGATATCAACACATCCCCACATGCCACTGCTGTGCTATCAATAATCAGAAACCTCTGAGAATCTTACCTGGTCGCAGTATTCAAACACTAATGTCAGCTTTTTATCGCTGTGCAGCACGTCATGTAGCCTGGAAATAACAATAAATAAAGAAAAGTCATGGCAGACGTCGCAACTTAAACAACCCATACACATAGCTGCTTGCTTGTTTGTTTATTTCTGCACTAATTTGGCTGAAGGATGTGATTTGAGGAAATTAGATGTTTACAGAAATCATGGCGTCTCCTGGTGGAAACCTACCTCACGATATTTTTATGCTTCAGCTCTTTCAGGAGGCAGATTTCTCTCAAGGCTGAGCTAGGAACCCCCTAAACGAGGAGTACATGAACACAAGAAAACAAATGCATTAAAGCATCACTTCCAAATAAGTCACAGACGTGTTCGTGTTCCTTACCTCATCATCATCATCCAGTCTGACCCGCTTCAGAGCCACGATCTCATGCGTCTCTCTGTTTTTCGCCTTAAACACTGTACCATAGGTACCTGTAGGTGATGCAATTACAACATTAACTCTCGTCTCACATAATGCACAATTATCCTGATTACAGTTAGGGCAGAACTGAGGTGCTGAACGATTTGATGAAGTTGAAGGTGAACGCTGCATTTGTAACTATAAACGGATAAAAACACTTCAGGACGTGCTGTTACAAGAAAATAATCAACTTTTGGGTTTTAACAGTAACCCTGGTTCATCAGACCAGCCTGTTGTTGATTATTTTCCTGTAACAGCACGTCGTGGAGTGATTTATTCCCGACATCACATCTGTACAACTCTTTTAATAAGATCAACTCGATGTTTAGAAAATAGATTTTTTTTTCCACAGGTGCGAAAAGTATTAAGTAGCGAATTTAAGTCGTGTACTTTAATATTTGTAGAGAAAACGTCGTGATTGTATGTCATGTTAACCAAGTAAACGGTTTTGCATTTGAACTCAGTATTAATCGTGTAATAACATTGACTGGCCAAACCTCTGACTTAAAACATTTTTTTTATAGTTCATTAGACATTACAGTTACCTGTACAGCTAAAAATAAATTACTTTATAATAACGGTACGTGTCTAAGGTATATTCTAACGAGTAAAGCTAATCGGCTCTGTGAGGCGAATTTACGCTAACTGTTAGCTAGCAACGGCACGAGCGTCTCTCCCAACCGGCGCACAGGAAGCCTGATGTTTCCCACTCACCCTCTCCGATCTTCTCTAATTTCTCATACTTCTGCATGTTTTAGCCAGCTGTAAACTAGCTATAAACAGCTAACCGCTTAATGTTAAAATGTCCCACAACGTTGCTTGTTCAGCGGCCAACGTTAATTTGATCGCGCGGCTTCCAGTTGATGCCGTCAGCAAGAAAAGGGGCGGATGGAGAAGACAGCTGCTCCAAGATGGCGGCGGTGAGAAGAATCTTTTTCAAAATAAGTATCTGTACACGATTAGTAACGAAAAGTGTGATTGCTACCATCACAACAGGTCCAAATATTAAATCCTAAGACTATCAGTTATGTTTGATGTAAGTGGATACCCGTGAAGGTTTAATTTTCAGCTTTGCTTTTTGGCTGTTAAAGTCTGTATATAATAAATATATATCATACCTGATTTAGCATCCTTTAAGTCTACTTTTATTTTGACACGCGTAGCTGTAACGTTTGAGATTTTACTTCCGCGTTATCTTCATGGACCAATCCCAAATGTCGCCTTTCTCCCTATTTACGTAAACAGCGTATGATAGCGCTTACATACTTTACCTAGTGCCCTATATTTCTACAGGCGGTTATTTGGTATACAAATGTATGTGTTGCTCATGTGGATGACGAATAACGTGCTTTTGTACAGTTTTGCCTTATTTACAGCCGTTTCAGTGGGAGAGTGTTACAGAAATCTCACCTTTAGTGCTTTTTAAGGTAAGGAAATTAATATTATGAATGAAAGTGAAGTTAATTGCGATAAGCGTGCTGTTGTTTTAGTTTCATGAGTGTATATTTCTTAAAGCCCAAAGCAGTTAATGTTACTTTATTGAGCTTTATTTGTCTTTTTTCTTGCCAAAATGAACACAATATTTATTAACTTGCTGTAAAAAAAAAAAAAAAAAAAATGTACGGACCAAGATTAATGTTTCTTTTCCATTAAAGTCTGTTTAAAAGTACCCATGAAACAAGTGTCTTAAAGGTGCCATAAGCGTTTATAATGTCGAAAATGGGGCTCTGTACTAGTCAACCAACCTTCACTTGTTAAGTGCACTTCTTCAGAAATGTGCAAAGATTGGATTTCCATTCATCTTCATTCATCAGGAAGCGTTTTATCCTGGTCAGGGCCGGGGTGAACCTGGAGGTTATCCCAGGAAGACTGGGAATACACCATGAATGTCCATCATAGGGCACCATGCACACTCTTTCACACATTCGTTCACACCTAGAGGCAAATTAGCATAGGTAATGCACCTACCGGCACGTTTTTGGGAGGTGGGAGGAAACCAGGAGAACATGGAAGAAACCCACACTGAGCTCAGGATCAAACCAGGGACCATCAAGCTGTGAAGAACCAGTGCTACCCACTGCAGCATTGTGGTGCCTTGGACACCTGTACAATCCTTCTAATTATTTCCATGACTAACCTTTCATTGTGTGCATTACTTAGGGTCATGTACTCAAAGCACCTCTCCATCCTTGAGACCACAGAAATAGGGAGAATTTCTTGCCTGCATTACCTGCTCCATTGTTTTATTCCTGATTAGTTTAAATATTCATAGCTTTTTCTTTTTTTTTTAGACAGACGGCGTCAGCCCCATGAGTGCATCCGAGGAAGCCTTGCAGGCTCATGTGAAGGCGTTGGAGGAGGAAGTGGAACGACTGAAGGCCCAGCTGAGGGGAAAGAGTGATGGAGCACAGAGCGACAAGGGAACGACGCCGGCCTTGAAGGCTCAGGAGAACGGAGGGAACAGTAAGAAAGGGAAGAGGGCGTTCGATTTCGCCGCACATCCACGGCGCCACGTGGCTCTGCGCCTAGCATACCTGGGCTGGCAGTACCAGGGATTTGCTGTGCAGGAGAACACGGACAACACGGTGGAGGCGCGAGTGTTTGAGGCTCTGCTGAAAACAAAGCTGATCCAGGACAGGCAGAGCTCTTATTACCACCGCTGCGGCCGCACGGATAAAGGAGTAAGCGCCTTCTCACAGGTACAACAATATGTGCAAGGTTTCAGTCCAGGGGAATGTGTGCGTTGGAGTAGACCTGGAAGCATATATAATTTCATAAACTAGACCCAAGTCAGACACTTGATTATGGATTTGTGCATGTTCATGCATTTGATGATATTATATACTGCAGGACACGAGTGTGTAATAATGTACTTGATTTGTTGGAGTTGGAGTAGACTCATGGCTTTGGTTACTCGAGTTGGAGTATACTTCTACCCTCATGAGTCATTGTGAACTCGTCCCTTCAGTTCTGTGAGCTAACGTGTGTTTGAGTTGGTGTATATCTGTGTCATCGGTTATTTGAGTTGATGTCTTCTTTTGTTCTCAGTTATTTGAGTTGGTGCATATTGATGCCCTTTGTTATTCAAGTTGGTGTATAATTATGTACTTGGTCAGATACTTGATTGAGTTAATGCACAATTAGACAATTAATATTGATGTCATATACTGCTGCACATGAGTTAGGCTAGTGTGTAGTTGGTTATTCAGTTTGGTGTATATTTGTGCCCGCGGTTATTTGAGTTATTGTACACCCATGTGTTTGGTTATTTGAGTTGGTATGTATTTGTGCCCAGTTGTTCGAGTTGGTGGATGTTTGTGCCCCTGGTGTATATAGTCTAGTGTGCACTTAGTTATATGACTTACTGTATGCTTGTTTGTGAGTTTGTATGCTTTTGATTGTGAGTTGCCATATAATAATTTGCTTTGTGTTATACGATTTAGCCTGTATTAAACTTTATACATACATACAAACATACAGCTCTGGAAAAAATTAAGAGACCACTGCAAAATTACCAGTTTCTCTGGTT
>JAOTRR010000051.1:546231-556493 GCA_028570945.1 Gogo arcuatus
GTGTGTGTGTGTGTGTGTGTGTGTGTGTGTGTGTGTGTGTGTGTGTAGTTGGCAGCCCCTTGGACAGGATCAAATCAGCCACTCAGATCTGCCCACCAATGCCATCATCCAATGTCTTCACCAAACCTCCAATGGCCCCACCCCCTGTTTCCAATTCAACAACCCCCAGTCAGGAAGAGCTTTCTGCTCCCAGAATTCAGTGGGTCAGCGGATGGAGAGAACGAGCAGCCAAGGAGGATGGGACAGATTCAGAAGAAGCGTACGAGGACAGCGATGGAGGGATAGACAGGACTGAAAGATGGATGGAGAGGTACTGGGGATTGAGAAACGAATACACACTTACTGAAGACGAGAACATCACTGATGAAGAGCTGAAGTGCTCGTCAGAAGAACAATGGAGAGAAAGGGCAGCTGTAGAGAAGAGGAGTGAAGAGGAAGGAGAGAGCGATGAAGAGATGGAGAGCGATTTGGGGAGTTTGAGGGAGCTGGGCAGCGAGGATGAGTGGGAGCCATTTCACCGCATGCAGATCCTCTATGGTTCAAAACAGCGACACGGTGGAGATGAGGGGTCAGAAACAGAGGAAGAGTGTGTGCCCTTGATCATGACAAGTGAGTTAAACCTGAACAACTTGCTGAATTGTGCTTTTAAAAGCAGCGTTCACTTCCTTATCCTGGTACTTGGCCTCCTCTGTTTTGCATTTTAAAGGAACACTCACTCTAGCAATTTAAGCTGATCTCAATCCGCCACTTCTGCACTGTATGTGAGATTTACCAAGACCAAGGATTTCTATAGTGAGAAAAGAACAAAACACATTTTTTGAGACTGCTTTATAGTAGTAGACTTGGAGGCAGTTGTTCAACTCAACAATAAACGATTGTAGATATGTTACTCTGTATTTAACCACGTTTTTTTCACCCTGACCAAAAAGATCCTCACAAATCTCGTCACTATGATAGATGACTGTTTAATGACAGGATTGGAATGTTCTAGGAGTTCTTGTTTTGTTTGAGAGGTTGCTCTGTCAGTGTTTATTTGTATTGATGGTTTTGTCTTAACAGGTTTAAATCACATTAACACGTGTGAGCGAAACTCCAGATTAACTCTCACCTGCCATCGCAGTGTCTGCACTTCTGAACCCGAGCTTACTGACAAGGTGCACATCTGAGGTTGCCAGGTGTACTCTGTATGTCTGTGTCTAACTCGGCACACCTCAACCCTTTTGGTTCTTCTTTAAAGGGTTCTGATTGCTTGGATGACTTGAGCTCGGGAGTGTTCTCCTCCTACAGCAGCCTTGCAGACGATCGGAGCTTCAATGTGGATTGGTCCGTCTCCACCAATCAGCCACCTTCTTTCAGCTTTGAAGGTAAAGTTACTGAGGTTGATCAGGGAATGATCAAGGCAAAGGATTTTCTCTAATTTTTAAAAAGTATCAACACAAGCTGTCAAATTTGTTGGGTTTATTTTCTATTAAATACAAATAACAGAATATTTGGAATTTCTAACGCAGGTCATGCTTTGGACACTGTACAAACCCTCGAGATTGTATTGTCTTTTTTTTTTTTTTTCCCTTTTGACTGTATTTATTCCAAAATGACTGTTTAGTAAGAACACGAAGTAGTCATGAAATCTAACTTTTAGTGAATAGGACTGTATGTTTGTGTGTAGGCCTTGGAGTGGATATCTGGGTGGAGGATGTGAGTGGGGATACTTTTAGGATCAGAGAGAGACTAAGGGTGAAGCTGGGTCATGTTGCTATAGGTATAAGTGCACAGGTGAGGAGTCTGATTTGAACCGAATATAAATTCGTGGTGTATTTTTGTAAACTAATATATATTTGTATTGCTATGAAATTCATGAACAAATCATAAGGCTTTACATGGCATCTCCATAAGGTCTCCATGAGAGCGTTCAGTTTAGCCACACTGGATGGGAAGCTAGTCTCCCCTGATACCGAGGTTCTGGAGTCGCGCATGTGGCTGTTGTGTGTCCCTGCTCCAGACAACAGCACCAATTGGACCTGGAGGATCCAAGACGGCAAAATGGAGACTCAAGACGCTGATGGACTGCAATCGGACACCTGCTCCACTCTAACAGCCTGAAGACTATGGACACTACATTCCCTTTCTTCACTTCAGTTATGTGCTGATTTTTTTTTTCGAAATGGTGACTGAAATTAAAGTGCTAATTTAAAATATCTGTTTAGATAATTGAAACGTATTTTTAATTCCTTTTTTCCCCAGAGCAAATATGTACCCAAGACTTATTACAGTTATTGATGCTCTTAAAGGAGTGTGTTTATAATTTGTAGTGCCCTCTGGTCCTTGTCATTGGAATTGCAATTTCTCACAAGTCTTTCCTTTCTCCTCTGACCCTAATCCTCTCTTACTCAGAGTTATGCTTTTTAAAGAAAAGAGGTGGAGCTATTTTCTGGGCCGGAAATGTGTCAAAAGAAACCTTTAATAAAAAGATATTCCAGATTCATTGCACGATTGTACTTAACATCTTAGGAATTGATTCATCTTTGAGATTATATGATTTTGTTATAAGTCTAGAAACACTTTTTAATGTTACAAACCTCATCTTTAATTTGTTAGACGAAGGCCCTGTGACTATGCTAGTTATCCATCTTTTAAATCAGTATTTAGGAAGCTGGAGTAGCTCCTAATATCCAGGTATTTTCTGCACTGGTTGAATTCTCACTGACTGCTGATTGGGATTTTATGTTTCCATAGTACAAGTCAATTGTTTTTGTACAAAAGTCTTTCTGCTGTCTGTACTTTGTACAGTATTTGATAAAGCCTTTTTTTTTTTTTTTTTTTTTTTAAAGAATGTGTAATCACTAATGAAAATTACTATAAATTTGTATCATGAAGTATATTTAACACAATAAGAGACTCAATAACTAAAAGAATAAACAAACAAAAAAAATCAGTGTGGATTTATAAAGTGTTCAAAATGCCCTGTTGAATGCTATTCCAAAGTCTAAGGGTGAGCTAAGACCTACTGTTTTTTATATAGAGAGAATCATTCACAGCTCAGATTAAGATGTACTATACTCTTCATGAGGTCAGCAAGTAATAGACCAGGCCTAAACCATTCTGACCCTTAAACATTCCATCAGTGAGTAACGTAGAAGACCGACATAAGCTCTAACTTTCTTTTCCTGTTATCTAGCTGAAACTTTGAAGCTTCAACATTTCCTGCTAATAACAATGTTCACGACATTGCGCTCATAGATTGCTAAGTAGCCATGCTAAGTCTCTACCATAACCTGTATCTTGGGACTTTGAATCCAACATATGCTCCAAGGAGACAGCTATATCTAAGCTGGATTTCTCACTAACGCGACATTAAACGTTGCTGGAAAATGGGAAAAGAAAAAAATGTCTTATTGTAACTGCACTAGCACCTGCCAGCCTGCGACATCAGAGCGGGACAAAACTCTACAACCCTAATCCTTCTCAGAGGAGTAATGGAAATACAGCATTAAGTATCAAATTATCATCAGAATTACTAAATGCAACACACACGCTTCAATATAAACATTTAATGTGTTTCAGAGTGGAGTTTTCCTTTAATAGTGTGAGAGATAACAGTCACGTTTGCACTATCAATTTTTTTAAGGTGTTTGGATTAGTGACAATAAATAGGAAGCGATTACTTCCTGCTTTGTTCCAATTGGAGCGTAGCTGTGAGGGGCGGGCCGAAAGGCCATTTTAGATTGACGCGATTGGTTTAGTCTGTGATAGTGAGCGGGGCTTGTGAAGCCGGTATCGGTGAGGTGTCCATGACGCCATTTTGACGTGACAGCGGTGCAACTAGCGGGGACGGACAACTCTCGAGAAGCTTCGTTTACGAGTTTAATTTACTCATAAAGAGCTTCATTTTATAACAAGCGACAAGTAAGTTAACTAATATTATAATTCTGTTATTCCTACCTTTTAACCTTGTCGGAAGACATTAATGTAGTGTGACGTAGTCATAGATAGGAAGTCAAATAGCTAACTTAGCTCATTTTCCCCCTCACACCCACATTTCGACAAAAAAAAAAAAAAAAAAAAACACCTCCTGCTCTATCATTGGCTAATAGCTTGGTACTTCCGAACAGTCGACCAATTATTTAATGGGGCCTCCCTGCGTGTAAGAAGTATTAACCAATCCGAGAGCAGGAGGCGGGATCTGTCAAAATACGGGTGTGTAAAAAATAAAAAGGAAAAGCATAGCTTATGTAGCTAACAGCTGGTTACCTGTCAGCTAATATGAAGAAGAACCAAGGCTAGGCGAATTTATAACTAACACGACTTTCTAAAAGAAGAACCTTATTGTTTTCTTTTTTTTTTGTTAAGTAAGCATAACGTCAATATTATTGCAGTTCGTATGCCGACTAGCTAAATCGTCAACTATACAAATGAGTTAGCAAGTTAGCTTTAATTAACTCTGGCTATTTCTGTACTTTTATTTCTTTATTGCTAAGATTTTAGCTTTATATCTGCAAGAGCCAGCCATACAACCCATATTTATTTATTTATTTCCCCCATATTAAACTATTTTAAAAATTATCCCACATTTTATAAGTGATAATAAACGTGGCTAAGATCCGCCTACTTTCACAGGAAGATGTCGTCATTTAATTGACATGGCACACGGCCAATCAGAGACCTTTCCCAGCAGGTCGTTTTAAAAACACGAGATTATCTAATTTACTTAATATTAAGTGTTTCAAACAAACCTCTGATGTCTCTTAAAGCTGGGATTCTTAAACTTTAAGTTACTGTTCAAAAATTTGACGTGTCAGATTAATATAAACTCTGATACCTCGAAGCAATTTGTCATGGGTTGCAGTTTTGTCATATGAAATGAACTGAGGATGGTTGTGATTGATTGATTGATTGACATTTCTTTCTCTCTTTCTCTTTTCTCCCGATCAGATCTGAGAGGATGGGGAATGTCTTTGCAAATCTCTTTAAAGGCCTGTTTGGGAAGAAGGAGATGAGGATCCTGATGGTGGGCCTGGATGCTGCTGGCAAAACCACCATTCTGTACAAACTCAAGCTGGGCGAGATTGTCACCACCATCCCCACGATCGGTACACAAACTCACTGACAACACCTGTTCAGGATAGCTGAGAACAGTGGTCAGTTTGGCAGTCATAAGTTTTTGAACCCCTGGACTTGTATCACAGTGTGATCACTTTTTTTTTTTTTTTTTTAGCCACAGATCAAACAAAATGATGCAGAACTACAGTTAAATAAGGAAGGCTAAATTTTTATGGATCTTAAGTGACCCATTCTGTTTTTCAACAAAGCAGTGGAGCGTAAAGTGCTTCTTTTGTGACATGATAATCCGTACTGGTATAGCAGCAGAGCATTATCACCAATCCTTTTGCTGTCTAAGGTTTTTGTGTGTAGTGTTTCTTGGTGAGCGTCTTTGTCTTGTTCAAGGGTGTGTTCAGAGACGGAATGTAAGAGTGAGTGTGTGTAAAGTGAAGGAGGCAGTTGTGCTTGTTCAAACAGAAATTTCTTGTGTTGTGTCATGAGTGCAGCTTAATTAAACTTACTGTTCCCACTTTAAAGATGATTACAAGACATTCTGCTCTAAAAAAAGTTTCATTACTCATATATATACATATATATACATATATATGCATGCATGCAGCAACTTGTCAACAATCTGATTTTTGTTGTTGTTGTTAATTAAACTTTACCTCTGACTGTTACAAAGCGCTGACACTGGAGAATCATTCCAGAAATGTTAAATAAAACTTCACAATATCATCAGTTACACACTTTGTGTTTGTAATCTGCAGGTTTTAATGTCGAGACGGTGGAGTATAAGAACATCAGTTTCACTGTGTGGGATGTGGGCGGTCAGGATAAAATCAGACCCCTGTGGAGACACTATTTTCAGAACACACAAGGTAACACACACACACACACACACTAACACAAACCGCAGAGGGCACTTAGCTTTTGTTTTGTAGATATTTTCCTTTTTAATTTCTGTTTTGAATTCTGAATGATGCGCCAGCCATTTGACAAAATAAAAAGAATATATATTTGAATGGAAGTCAGTGAAAATTAAATTTGACATGGGATTAGTTCAGTTTACAAATCGAGTACATTGTGTAGCACAAAAACTGTCTGTTTTAGATTATTGGGTAAATCATGGTATAATCTGGATGTTTACTGAAAAAAAATTCACGTTGATATCACAGTGTATTGTTTTCACTTTTCTAGTCTTAAAAATGAAATTGTGATCGTGATAGAGATGCAGTGTCCATAATTTCATATATAATTAATTATCTAGCACACACAATGCTTTTGAGATTTTAAAACATCGATGTCAGTGTTTTCTTTCTCTGTCTGTCTCAGGACTGATCTTTGTAGTGGACAGCAACGACAGAGAGCGAGTAAACGAAGCGAGGGAGGAACTGACGAGAATGTTGTCGGAAGATGAGCTGCGTGATGCCGTTCTCCTTGTTTTCGCAAACAAGCAGGTGATTGTCCAGGACATACTGTGTTGTTGTTGTTGTTGTTATCTACCGTTTTAATTTAATTCGATTTAACACGCTGTTATTGGAAAAGTGGTAACAGTAACACGTTGTTGATTATTTTTCTACAAGAGCATGACACAGAGTGTTTTATTTCATACGTGTATTATATAATTAAGTATTTCCCATGCAGCATCACTCCTGTAGTGCTGTGTCACTTAACTACACGAAATGTTGATGACAATAAATGATACTAATTTACTATCAGGATGTATTGTTTAGTTTAATTGTCTAATCGCTTGCTGTTTTGTTTTTTAGGACCTGCCCAATGCAATGAACGCGGCTGAGATCACAGATAAACTCGGGCTCCATGCGCTGCGCCATCGCAACTGGTACATCCAGGCCACATGCGCTACGAGCGGAGACGGCCTGTATGAGGGCCTCGACTGGCTCTCCAACCAGCTCAAGAACCAGAAATGAACCATTCCACCCATCCTCAGATCTGAGGGAGAGGGAGAGAGGGGTTAGCCTTGCCTAAACCTTGACTGGTCTCAGTATATTTTTATTCCCTGTGTGTGTGTGTGTGTGTGTGTGTGTGTGTGCGTGTGTGTGTGTGCAAATGTATGATTCTGAGTGCAGGCGTTTACTTAAAGTGTGTCTGAGAGAAAGAATGTGTGTCTGCTTGAACCATAGATATACATATTATATTATATTATAACCCTGCATTCACTCTAGCAAGCGACTGTTTATTAAACGTGCGTTACGTGACGTGGAGCCACAATTCTTCTTTTTTCACGTTTCTTCAGTTCCCCACTCACAACTTTAGTTCCTACCTGCGTTAGTCCATGAACTGCACGTAGCTAGTACAGTTAGCTTGCTTTGCTAATCAGCTAAGAAGCACAAATCACTCACTCACTTTTATCCCTGATTTAGCACATTATTCAGTTTGTGTTTGACTCGTTAGCATTTGAAGCTATGTACAGCTACTATTGTTCCTCTTTGTTACTAAAAAAAACTGTGCTGGTCAGGCCACGCCCACAAGAGACAAACTACAGGTTACTTGCTAGTGTGAACGCAGAGTTAAAGGCGGAGGCTGATGATGACATCATATTGTACAGAGCCACGCTCTAAAACGAACGGTTGTCTATAGACGTGTAACGTATTCCTAGAAGAACGTGAGGTTTGTTGTTGTTGCTTTTTTTTGCAGCAGCAGCAGAATTTAATTTGCTTGTTACACGACATTTTGTGTAAATGTATTTCATTGCTTTAACAACTGAACTGCAAGAGAGTCAATAGTTTGTGCACATATTGTTTACTGTTAGCTAAGCCACTTTTATTTGTTAGCTCCATCAGCCTGTTGGATTAGATTATTTATTTGATGAAGTTCAGTTGAGCAAGTGAAGGAATGGGGAGGGGGGATGAACAAAAATCAAATGTTGCTCTCCGAAGGACAAAATAACTAATATGTATATCTACGGCTCAGAATGAGGACGGACCCCGGCGTGCCTTTCACACACCTCTCCTTCAAAACACTTCTTCTTCTTTTTTTAAAATAATACACACACACTCTCCTTTTCTCCTTTTTCATTCTCACATGTGGATTTCAGACCGAAGAGAAGGAAGGATGGTTTTGCGACCTGCGTGACGATACTGCTCTTAACATGGCCTCGTCGAATTGTTGAAAAGAAGAGTTTCTAAGTGTAAAGAAGCTCAGTGTAATATTTATAAATATTTTTACGTTGTAATGTTCAGGTTCTGTGTGTTGTGTGGCTGAGAACTTGGTCTGGACATGATCGCTGATTACTAAGCCTGCGACTTATCAGACTCCTCATGCTAGGTAGCTAATAGTGACTTTGAAGATGTGTATATACTGTAGAAGGAAGACCAACAAATTGACAAGGAAATGTTCAACGATGTTTAATCATGTAGAGTGCTTTATTCACAAGCCTGGTTATTGTCTATGTAAGCTGATCATGCGTGTGTCATAAGAGGCTGTGTTCAAAGCAGTACTGGAGAGCAGGATTGTTTGGTTGGTTGGTTGGTTCCCTGCAATAACTCATAAAAATCCACCAGTAGTGTTCAAGGCATGTTGAATTATGGGTCTTCTTTTCTATGGGTGCACTTTTATTCTATTTAAATAATGAAGAAAATTCAGCCCTGGTGTGTGTTGTATAGCAGGAACGACATTGTAACCTGTATCAGGTTGGGAAGATCCTTTTCCATCCTCGATTATCCTTTTCCATCATTTGAACCCCCCCCCCCCTCTTTTTTTTCTTTTCCTCACACCTCTCCTCTAATTTCTTAGTTTAGTTTTCAGTCCTGAACGGGCGTAGGATGGAGACAAGACGGAAGAGTGTGTCTGGGTTCTTGACTGTACACTACCTTTCAACCAAGCACAATCACAGTACATTCCCCACATCCTTGTACTTTTGGACTTGATTTAAATTAAAAACCTTTCAATCGTCTCATGTTTCTGTGCTTTTCATTTCTAGATGTTTGAAATCCCTTCAAAAGTCCGTGTTATCACTGGCTGCTTGAAATCTATCTCATGCCAGAGCGCTCTTGAGTTCTTGATTCTGATTGGTCAGAAAGTGTTCAAAGCAATTCGCAGGGGTATCGTTTCGATAGTAACGGCTCATTCACATGGACTTGAATTGTCCAAATAATCAATCCACATAAAAGGATTTTCAAAAATTGATTGCTCGGGTCACATTTTCTGTAAGTAGATGTAACTTGATCAGGATCTTTATGATAACGTACACTACACCTGTTCTTCTACAGAGCCTAGTTACAGAACCCAAAAAATGCATCATGGAGCATTTCAGTTAACACAATTAATTAATTTAGGCTTGGATAAGGTTGCTGAATGTTGCACTTCAGCATGCATGTAATTCTTATCAGTCAACTCTGGTAACATTTGATCAGAGGCGTCTGTCACATTTAATCTCAAACACAAACACGCACTGAGCTCAAAGGTTACTGGTGATATAACAGTACTACTATCACTACTACCTAGTCAAGACTCGGCGTGACACAGAGGCAACATGTCATCTCAAATCTCTTGTCTAATATACATGTACAGAATATATTTTTATATTAACTTGAAGGCAACACTGTTCATTCATGAATGCATTTATTCATTTATAAGGAGGAAAAGGAGGAAAAATCATTAATTTTTTTTTATCTGTAAGAGAACCCACATTTGTTTTATTTCCCTTATGGAAAAAAAGTTTTTCACATGTGAGTAATATGATCTTATGTGTGAAAACAAAGCCAATGAAAGAAAATAAAATATAATGTGTAAATAAATTGTGAAAAATGGATCATTGGGAAAACATGGTCAAAATAAATGATTTTTTTTAAAAATGATGTGTAAAAATATCACGTAAAAAGTGTACGTGTGAAAAACGTATTAAACACATCTACACATGACGTAAAATTACATGTGGTTCTTTTTGTAAGTGAAAGGTCAGCAGACGTTGCGAGTACGATGAGTTGATATTGGAAAGAAGGAACTAAAAGAGTGTCAAACATGTTTTTCAGGCTAGATGAAGTCTGTGCTGATGTGTCAGACCCATCGGTTCTACTTTGGAACACAGAGAGCTGGAGGGCCGCTCTGCCCTACGGGTGCCATTTGCTTGTTGTAACTCTTTCAAAATAAACTTCATTTTTAAAAAATATTTTTTCAATAGTGAATCTAATTGCTCATATATTAAACTATTCAAAATACGCTCACTGGCCACTTTATTAGGTACACCCATACACCTGCTG
>JAOTRR010000051.1:587247-600850 GCA_028570945.1 Gogo arcuatus
TCGACCAATCAGAGCGCGCGATTTTCTATAATCACCTGTGTATTTATACTAATATGAGATGGTAAATCATGAGATAAGATCTCATAAGTAGGAGAAAATTCTCATTATTATGAGATCAAGTCAATTTAATTTTAATTGTTTCACACTTTTAACCATAGACAGTCACAAAGCAGCTTTACAGAAAAATATACATTTTTGAAGATATTAAGTCATTATTATATGAAACATTATTATTATTATTATTATTATTATTATTATTATTATTACGGTAGAGGAAGCGGGCTTCCATAAAAGACAGTGTTCAGGAGCAGATCCGAGAGCATGTGGTATACATTGTGTTTACCTTAAAATGAACTGAAACACTTTATACAGTATTTGGTGGTGATTTTTTTTTAAAGGGCGCGCTTTTGGATTATTTACGGTAACCTGCAGTGTCAGGCATCAGGTGATTACTGACTTAAGCGTAGGTTGACTGGAGAAAACACAAAATGACAGGCAAAAATGTGAGGAAACGATCTACTGGGGTTTAGATATGGATGTAGGACAAGGCTAGTTTTTTGGAGGATGTGCGCGTTTTGTTCATCCGTCTCATGCCTTTTTCATCTGTTTATGGATTATTATTATTATTATTATTATCACTATCACTGTTGTTATTATTATTAATAGGCCACTCGGCGTAACATGGGGCTGTGTTATAGTCTGCGTCCCCGGCTATTCGGGGATCTGAGTGGAACCATTTCCAACGCAAATTCAGACCCAGAGCAGCCGCCCGATCTGCTCATTCCGTCGCGTGGTGTTGGGGAATCTCGGCGCGACGAGTCCGGAGGGAACAGCAGCAAGCCGTCTCCGTCTCCATTCCGCGCCGGGGGCCAGACGCAGACGTACCAGTGGGACGCCGCCGGCAAAATCCCCATCGGGGAGCGCAGGATCGGGCTCGGGGGAGACGCCGCCGCGGACGGAGCGCTCATCCAGAACGGAGGAGGCAATAAGGCCCCGGGAACCGTGAAGGATCGCAGCCGAAGACTACACCTCCTCCCTACATCCAGCCAAAAAGCAAAGAACTTGGACAGACCTGTGGAGGAGAAGGAGGCCGAGAAGGAGGCGCGGAAAGTCAGTAAGAACATTGACCGTGTCCTGAAAGAACTGAAAAGGGAATACAAACAGACCCACAGACTGCTTTTACTGGGTAAGGTCATGAGGAGAACCCCTCATACACACTCATATATATCTCATATACACTCATATACACATATATATGTCATGTTCTCATAGCCTGCGTGTATATTCTGATCTTCTGATGAAGCTTTCTTTCTTTCTTTCTTTCTTTCTTTCTTTCTTTCTTTCTTTCTCCTCCCCTTTGATTAAACTATTACACAATCCACACCACATCTCCTCTCTCCCAGATCAAAACAAAGTCCCCAGACTTTCTCTTTGGCACATAAACAACAACAACAACAACAACAAATAATAATAATAATAATTCTTTTCTAAACGAACTCTAATAAGTTATATTGCCGTCTCATCTAAGTCACGTGACCGCCAGGCGCCGACGTCACAGCGCGCGCAGAACCGGAAACCAACAACTCGCAAAGCGTACGAACAAATTTCGGAATGTTTTGTTTGTTTGTTTGTTTGTCAAAACTAGATTCAAAGTCAAGATGGCTCTAAATCTTTATCAGAACACTGAACAGAAATAAAACTTCATGGAAAGGGACATAAAGCTAAAGCCAAATCTGAAACTTGTTTTGTTTTTTGTTTTCTTCACTGAATTTAATATCATAATACTGTATGTTGAGTCTCTGTCTAAAATATCTTCCAAAGGAAATAAAAATAAATATCCTTGTGTGCTAGCGTATCAGCTATTGGGCGGAACTTTAATGTCTTTTTTTTTTTTTTTTTTTTTTGGAAAATAAAATATATAATAACTTTTTTTTGTCTTTACCTTGGACGTCCTGGTTTTTATAATATAAAGATATAAAAGCTTATTTGCCTTGTGCTCAGGCTCCTAGATTAAATAAAGTATCAAACTGGTGAAATTTTATTATTATTTTATTTACTTAAAATATTATTTATCCATTGAGCTCACTCGCTACTAACATCCTGGGTTATTCTTTGAAACAAAATGTTATTAAACTCAAATTAAAAAAATGTAAAATCTAAATTAGCGTGTTCCTACATAGTTCCCGCTATCCTCGTCCCTTTACTTCAGTAAACAATTTAAAAGTATTTTTTTAATAAAATGCCACACAACACAATGGTGCGATGCGTCCTAAATATAAAGAAGTGTCTTATTTGTATTAGGATATAATTAGATCTTAAACAGTACTAGCATGACAAATCAGTGAATAACATGGCATATAAAGAGAGAGGAGGATTTATTTATTTCACATTTCTAGAGATGATGATAAAATATATACACTATGGTATTTGCATTCGGTTTTAGGAATAACATCTTAGACTGCAGGTTTGGGATTTCTTGAATTCAAACTAGTACACGGATGACAAAATACTGCCAGGAAATATGTTTCGACACAAAAAGGCTCAATTATAATAATTAGATTAGAATTTTTCAGATTTCAGAAAGCTTGCCAAACTTGACCTATATGACCTGATTTCACCCTTCTGTAAAAGCTCAGCGTTCATATTACACTCAAATCTGATGTGTTATGGCTTTCTATGTCTCGGACACAGGATACACAGGATCATTGCATATATTATAGGATGAAGCAGATACAAGGAGATTTTGAATGTCTATATGTAGTGTACTGTAGCTTGGGTTTTGGCAGAGATTTGAGGGATGATATACAAAGGTTTCGAGCGGTTTGGGAGAAATTTGATTGATGTGTTTGAATGGTTTCCTAAATATCGTTCCGAATTCTTTCTGATGGTTGCGCAGTGGGATTTAGCCCTCATGTCATCTCTACCTAAAGAGAGTGATGCAGCGGCGCTTTAGTGTTTTAGTCTGCACAGCTCTCTCACCTCCTCATCTGTACATTCTGCTCAAACAATTCAGCTTTCATGCAAATACCGCAGTCATCTTGTAGATCGCTAACTAGCTGAGCCAAGACTCAACCATATTGTATAGCTGCATTGCATTCTGGGACTCTGAGTCCGTTTGCACCCACGTATCCACCACTTAGATACGTAGATACATTTAGATTACTCATTACTGTGATGTTGAACGTTGCTGGAAAATGGCGCGTCAGCAAAGAAGCTTCAAATACAAACATATTTAATGTGTAACTTAATGTGTAAATGTCGTGGACTTTTCCATCTATGACACAAGATGCTGTTACTTTACAGAATATACAGTGCTCAGTGGAGAAATCCATACAGCGCATCCAGTCCAGTCAGGTCTCACTCGCCTCTTTGCAGTGTATCTTAGGAATTGAACTTTGCTTCCCCTGTAACTCGGTTTTATCATTCACTAGGGTTGAACTTTGTTTCCGGAGTTCCCTTACTGCGTGAAGCAAAGAATTATCACGCAGTAGTGATGTATTGGATCACACAGAATGATTTTCTTTTTTTTTTGGTCAGAATTCATTTTAGTATTTAAGTATTAAGACCAAATATTTTGTTAAAGGAGACACCTACATCAGTTCAGTATTTCTAAATAATTTTTAAAAAAAAACAGCTATATATC
This sequence comes from Gogo arcuatus, assembly GCA_028570945.1. NCBI lineage: Eukaryota > Metazoa > Chordata > Actinopteri > Siluriformes > Anchariidae > Gogo > Gogo arcuatus. The sequence continues at coordinate 590,891 of JAOTRR010000051.1, forward strand.
CCAGTGATTCATTTAATCCACTGGGACAATGAGCAGGATGACACATTTATGAATCTTGGCATGATTTTGCTGTCGTAGATAAAAATCGTACAAAGTACACAAATTCTCTGGAGGGGAGATCAGAGGTCTTAGAATGTATAATGGGAGCTGATTTAGTGCCATTGCGAACACAGTCAACGACAACGTTCTTGCGTTGACAGAAACTGTCTTTAAATATTTGTGTTCTGCCTTGATGCTCATCTAAAAGCCAGCCAAGAGGAGGAAGGTATACAGATACAGTAGTAGCGATGGCGAAGCAAAGCGTAAACTAAACATGCTGTGGGAAAGAAAAAAAATGTCCTTATTACCTCAAGCTCACTTGTTTGTGTTTACGTGAGCCCATTTTCTGCACGAGCTCATTTCCAGATGGCGCTGATTGATGACGTAAACTACGCAGAACATATTCATTTTCCTGAATCGTAGAACTACCATTAGAGGATCTTTATAATCTGACATGGAGAACACACTATCATACAGTCTAGTATAGAATTTTATTAGGACCATCTCATACATGTGACAAGTAATAAACTCTAAAATAGACTCTAAAACCTGGCTTTAATTAAGGTGCCTGTTATAAGACTAGAAAAAAACGTGTCCCAATGTAGAGTATAGACAGATCATAGCTGTCTCTTGGGAACTCATTTACACATTGAATGTTTTCAATAGACATACAATTCTTCGATAAATCTTTGGTTCGAGCAAACGTTCGGAGCTGACATGATGTACAGGAGGACATTGACAGAAAACCGAAGCTAAAAGTGGTAAAAGTGGATGAGCTGGAGATTTCAAGCTTGTGTTTGTGATACTTTGTTGGTGGTTGTTGTATTTTCGTTATTCCTGTGAGAAGATTCGTGACAAAATCAATCTTCACATGGTCATTATAAAGAGTCCAGGATTGTTTACAGTTAATTAAGTGAATTCGTAAGCAAGTTCCTCATACGGCGAGATCCTCCTTTAGTATTGTATCAGATGGACATCAAATGATAAGTCTCAGAGAAGATGAGAACATGCCAGGACTGGGGTTCATGTGACCAGCTTCGACTTAATGAGGAAAGGTTAGGACTTCTTCAGGAAGGTGATATTAAATTAAAGATGTGATGGAGAATGCTATTGCATCAGGATTTTAAATAAAAAAGAAAACAGGAAGTGCATGGAAGTGCTACACGGGAGCGATGTGGTTTACATCTTAATTATACCTCAGCACTGTTAAATGATCAGTTCTGATTGGTCAGAAGTCAGAAGGTGTTGAATACTTTTCTATAATAGTAGCTCTGACAGTAGTGCAACTGTAAATCACATATCTATATTAATGCGCTCATTATTATACGTTATCTTTTACACACAAACCCTCTACATAATGCCGAGATCAGATGACACAATGTTTTTGTCTTTCACGATGTCAGATTACGCAATAAATTCTTGCCGTGTTTTGGTCGGTAGACTGGCAAGTTTGACCCCGACCAATCATCGTTCACATCCTTGCGTGTCATTGGGGAGGAGGGGCAAGTAATCAAGTCAATCATAGCTACAGAAGGGCTATGTGTTACATTGGTCAACGTCAAGGAACACGTCATTGGCATTAGATATTTCGTTGGGGTGTTCGGGCGTCTCAGATGCCACATCGCTGTCCTTCGATTATGTCACACTACAAGGCCTGGCTATCATTCCTGACATTCATACTGTATTTGGGCCCGAAGCTGAAAATTTGTCATCCACGACAAATTTGTGTCAAAATTTGTGCTGGCGTAAACGCATCTGAAAACAAACCATGTGTATTTCTTGATGATGGAGATGTTTTTTGTAAAGAGGTGTTTATGTAACATTTATGGAAGGAGTCTCCAGTTGTAAGTTTTCCAATTATCCCAGTTTTTCAGGACTGAGGAGTTTACACTTATTGGATACTGGATTCTTAAATAACAATATAACAAGCTGTGGGGGTTTTTTTTTTCTCTTATTAATTTCAAAAAAGAGAGAGAGAGAGGAGAGAAGGAGAGAGTAAAGAGAAGCTGGTGAGGGAATCATTTCACAGAAGATCCACAACACTAAATGTAACGACAAGTAGATAAAAAGTATAACGAGAAGAATAAAAAACTTTGGGACGTGCTGTTATGAGAAATCGAGCACCTCCTGAGAGGGAGCAGTGAGTCCGCTTCATCGCACCACACCACCATTGGTTATTTTTTGTCCTGTAACAGCAAGACAGACTGTTTTATTTCTTACTTGAGGTTCATGGCTGTTGTACATGCTGTGAGGGAGCCTAACAAAGGGCTATTAAATTAAGTAATTCCCTTAGGAGTCATGTGAAAACTCCAGAAATAGAAACCTGTGATTTTTGTCATTCTGTCACATGAATCTTTGTACTCAAATGCTCACTGTTTAGCTCCACAAGCTTGTGGCACGTAGAACACATTTTTTCCTCCTCTTTCTTTCTCTCTGAGTGCCATAACAGAACCATGAGAATGACACAGAGTTAAATATTTGCACACTCTCCCTCTGTGAATTGTCTGTGTAGCGACTGATAAAGAAAACAGGTTTTTTTTTTCCATTGCGCACTTAAGCGAAGGAATACGGTGTCGCGAAAACACCCCTTTTCCGGATGTTTGGTCGTTTATGAATGTGGGCGATACCATGGCGGAAAGGAAAAGGAGGAGGGGTGTGGTGCTAACACAGGCTAATGGACGACGGTAAACAGTAGCATAGAGGGGAAATTCTGACCACGCCACGGTCGCAGTGTGTGTTAGTCTTGACTGGATTGAGACAGGGTTTTAAACTGCCTGGATAACGGGTTTATTCATCCGTAATCTTTTAAAAAGTATCCCTCTAAGCGCCAAAGTAGCCGTTGGTTCTGAGATTCACGGAGCCGAGTTCCAGCCCCAGCCCTTGTGAGAGTCACTCATTTCAGTGACTGACTAAAATGTCTCCACAACTGTTTCAGTGAACGGTTTATTGCTTACAAGGGCTTATAACGCGAAATTAAGGCCTAAAAGACCATCACACTGCTTGAAAAAACCCTGTGTGGGAGTTTGCTGTGCTTTGGAGAAACAAAATGAAGTATATTTTTGGAAAAAACAAGACAGACACATTTTGTCAGTATTTATTAACAACATCGGCCCTGCTAGGCCATACTGTCATTCCAGATGTTCCAGATGCATTCCCATTGCTGACCAATTCGGTTTTAAACTGGCTTCTGACGTAAAATCCGAAACACATCCAATATCTGGTCACGGACTGACGCGACGTCTGTCCGCTCAAATCTCTCTTTCCTGTTCGTTCTGAAGTTTTCATCATTGTTATGCGGAGATTTTTGTTTCCATATGGCAAAATTCGTCATGGAGTCCGGATGAAATAAATCGTCTTATCAGTTTACATGGCTGCATTTACGTTGTAGGACTTGGTGCACATAAATCGGATTCATTTTTTGTCCCTTTCTGTTTACATGTACATAACACCTGGCCCATATCCGATTCCTGTCTTTACATCATTCCCCGTACCCTCTTTGTTTAAGGCCTTAATTGGAACCAGGATCGTCTGTATGTATGATCTCCCGTACTTCGAGAAATGTCCTCATAGACAACTTGCTTTCAGTATCTTTCTTTTCTATGATATTCTATCATTATATTCTATTGTCAGCTCAATATTTGATATACGTCATGCCCTGATTTTCCAAATTATGAAACCTTTTTTATCACATTTTTTAACACCTATTTCTGCTAATCGTCTACTTTGTGTGACTGTGTAGGAGCTGGAGAATCAGGAAAAAGCACCATTGTGAAACAGATGAGAATTCTTCACGTGAACGGTTTTAACGCAGAGTAAGTGGACTTTTACTTTATAGTAACATGAATCCATTTAACACCTAATACTGGAAATATCTCTTCTTTTTTTTTTTCCATGAGTCATCCATTATAGGTGATGATAAGTTGAAGTGCATGCATTCAACTCTGTGACATGAACACGTTCGTCCATATAAACGAAAAATATACATGAAACATATCTGAAAAGATAACTGAAATATTTGAAATTCCACAAGTTCAACAAGAAGTTGCATCATCTATATTTCCTGATGATCATGGGAAGAAGAAAATTAAAGTCTCTTATTCTTAGTTCTTGATTTTCATATATATTTTTGATGCTGTGACATTTGAAAGTTAATTTAAAAAAAACATTTTCAGTAAATCTTTAGAATGTCCTTCATGTCATTAGCAACCTGTTAGTTATTTAAGAGCAAAATTCAGGAAATAAACCTTGTAGGAAGTGAGAGATTCAATCATTGAAGTAGGACTGGAAGATTAATACTATATTAAACGTTGGACATGTTACAATCAATAAACCACAGGTTCCAACATCTGCTTCCATACTGTTTAGCAGTAGCGTTTACGATCTTTGACCCTTTCCTGCTGCGGCACAGGCGTGACCTGAATACTAAGCTTTTCCTTTTTTCAGCAAAAACTGCAGCCAGACAAAATGCAAATAAAATTTACCTGTCGGAAAAGCAAATTCACTGAAGGGGAAAGGTCACAGGATGTGAAAAACGTTTGCATCTCGAGTGAGCTTACGTTCACTTTCCGACTTTATCTAGGTGAACATGTGTTGTGACGTCATGAGCGTCTTTTGTGAGCCAAATGAAAAGAAGTGGGAGGGGCTGTGATGTCTAAGTATTAAAAAAATGGAGGCTAATTATTAAGTAGTGTCACGCCAGGATTTCCTTCGCTGCTTCTTAGTGTTGCTTGGCGAACTTGTGCAAAACAAACAGCTGTCTTGTACGTCGATATACGCTGCAATGAAGATGGAAACGAATTTATTGATTTTTTTCTATTTTGTGTCTGAAAACATCTGTTTGTACGCAGAGAAAAGAGACAGAAGATCCAAGACATCCGGAAAAACGTGAAGGATGCTATAGTGGTAAGTGGACTACGAGGTGATTTATATTATACTGTGACTGTTTTGTTTTAAGTTGTGACGTGACCAAAGCTATGAGGGAGCGTTTCGTATGTTTGGCATTTGGTGAAATTTTTTTTTTTTCTTTCATCGAATTTTTATTTTGTGTCTTAGACGATAGTGTCTGCAATGAGCACTTTAACACCACCTGTCCCTCTTGCCAACCCGGAGGACCAGTTTAGGATCGATTACATCAACAGCATAGCACCGCTGTCGGATTTTGACTACCCGCAGGTAAGGGATCTGTTCTAAAAGCTGGGCTTTCGTTCGATACGTCTTAATGTTTGGACCAAAAGATATCACCATACAGTTTTTGCCCATCATTTATGATTTTTTGAGGAGATTTTTGAGGACATTGCGAAGCATCAATCTAGTTTGGACTGCTCCAAAATATGAATTGAACAGTGCTATGGTATAAAAATGCAGCACTATATTATAGCGGCACTGTTTACTGATTCTGGATTCTGATTTGCCAGAAGGTGTTGATTAATTTTCTGTAACAGCAGCTCTGGCAGTTGTACAGCAGCAAATCATAGGTTCATATTAATGCGCATTCTAATATGTGATCGCTACTATAGTAACAGCTTACACAAGGAATTATATGCTAGATGAAGGCTAAGAATAAATTGATTAAAAAAACATGCCATCATTGATATGGGGATGTGTATTTAGCATTTATGGAAGGAGTCTGCAGTTCAGCGCTTTGTTGGTAAGTTTTCCACCACGGGAAAGTCTTCAACACGAGTTTATACTTTTGTGCTTTTTCTTTATTTTGTCATTTTTTTTAACCTTTAACCTGAAGAGAGATTTAAAGCAGCTTTACAGCTTTGTGTTTAGAGCAGAGGTCATTTGAAGTTTATGCTTTGTGGTTTTTCAAGATCAAGCTGCATTTTTTTTTTTTTTTGTCTTATTAACTTCCAGAGAACGTAGGTAATGCGTGATACGTAGGTGGGTGATGCATGCGAGCTGATCCTAGGTCACGTAAAACCTCGGAACCGAGGCTACTAAGTGATATCGCCATATGCACACGATCATGTGCGGTTCTCTACACTGGTGTAAACTAGACATGTAGTTTGACACTGACCAGACTTGACCTAACGGTTTATTTATACAACGTGTGTCTTCTACACAGGAGTTTTTTGACCATGCCAAGAAACTTTGGGATGATGAAGGAGTGAAAGCATGCTATGAGAGGTCCAACGAGTACCAGCTCATCGACTGTGCACATTAGTAAGTTCTCTTTTCTAATATGCAATATGCATTTTTTTCTGTTATAACGAGTAACTCGGAGGGACTTGTATGGCAGACGCTCACATGATTAAACCTTACAATTAACAGATTCAGGAATGTTTTAGATATTTTTAAATTAACATTCGTGAAAGAAGTCTCCAGTGTCGGCACCTTGAAGTAAAGTTTTCTGCTCTGACTTTGCTCTTATGTGACAAGCTGCATCTTTTTGTTTAAACGAATCTCCACTATAACTCAAGTGATAACAGGAACTAACTCGTTTCGTTGCCGTTTCACAACACTAAATGTAACTATAAATGGATAAATCTGTGTGTTTATTGTAGAACAAAAATGTAATAATTTGCAAATTAACCCCATTGTTGAGCATTTCCCAGTTACGTTTAACTTAATTCCTAATTTTTTGATGCTAGTAATCATTGTTAATCGGAGTAAACTTTCAGATCAGTCCTTAAAACCACACTGACCCTGACTACAATAAAGCATTCGCTGAAGATGAATGAATGAATGAACATTGTCCTGCAGGATCCTAGTCCCGATGCAAACCTTTATTTGGGTTCCTAAACAAAAGAGAGCTTTGAGCAAGCCAGACAGATAGCATGTGTGAGAATTCAAAGAAAGAAAATGAGAGAGAGAGAGAGAGAGAGAGAGAGAGAGAGAGAGAGTGTGAAGCAATGCTGGATTTTCCAGTGGCCGTTGTGTACAGTTCTTCTATTTCCAATCCCCTCTCTTCGTGGCACCCTCCCAGAGCTTATATAAAAGCGCCATGGAGCCAGAGCAAACACTGGCTATTTATAGCAACTGCACTGCAGAGCACAAACTGTTTGAGTGGCCACGTGTGTATGCGTGCAGTCAAATCAAAGTGAGTATCCTGGCAATGTGCTGTAAACAAAGGAAGGTCAGGAAGCGAAGCTAAGGTACATTTTGTGTGTGTGTCGTTGACTAGAATGAACACATTAATCATGGCGCACAAATTAAATTTATTGGAGTAAAATTTGTCAAGGGGATGGCACAAGAGTGGAAACATCAGCACTTGATCCCAACTCTACACTAGACTACACTATGGCGGGCCAGTTGCAAACTATTCTGAACAAAATGATGAAATTTCCCATGAACTTGGCCAGTCATAAAACAATAAACATGATGCTGATGAAGAATATAAAATGGATGTGAATGTATTTATGTCGACCTTGATCAATTCTGGCCATCCTGTGTCAGAAGATCAGCTTGGGAAAAGAAATAACTCGTGATGCACTGCAGTAACATGACTGTTTCAGGTTGGCAGACAGTTATAGTCCATTCGCTAGCTCGTAAAAAGTGCCTGTATATGTCATCACTGTGCCCCTGTGGATGTTTGTTGATATTGAATTGGGTTTATGTATGATGATAGAAATGTTAGAAGGGCCTTCGTCTCCTCTTAACTGGAGGGGTGAGGTCAGTTGATTTAGAGGTGTTTTGGGGGGTGGGGGGACTAGGAATGTGTGTGGAACTGCTTTTTGAACCTGCTCCCTAAGATTTCTGATCAAATCTGGTCACTCGCGCAGACCCGACCATATTTGCAGACATTTATGACCAATCCTGCTTACTTCTGCAAACACACTTGACTATTCCCGTCTGCTCCCGCCTACTTCCTCAGACATACTTGACCAGTCCCGCCCACTCCCTCAGAGGCACTTGACCAATCCCGCCCACTCATGAAAAAACTCCTGCTCCTGCCACAGACACACTCTCCTACTTCACAGACACTCTTGCCCAGTCCCGCTGGCTCCCACAGACACTCATGACTGACCTTGACTGCTACCACAGACAATCTTGACCAATCTCTCCTGCTCCTGCAGACGCTTTTGACCAATCCTGCCTACTCCTACAGACGTTTGTCCAATCCCACTTGTTCCTTCCAACAGTGTCTCCAGCAGAGATACTCGACTCGTACTACCTATTCTTGTCCACAGTGTCTCATACAAAGACACTCTTGACCAATCCTGCCTGCTCCTGCCCACAGTAGCTCCCATAGAGACACTCTCAACCAATCCTGCCTGCTCCTGGAAACACTCTTGATCAATCCCACTTGTTCCTGCCACCAGTGTCTCCCACAGAGACACTCTTCCTAATACTACCCATTCCTGCCCACAGTGTCTGGTACAGAGACTCTCTTGACCAGTCCCGCCTGCTCCTGGAGACACTCTTGATCAATCCCACTTGTTCCTGCCAACAGTGTCTCCCACAGAGACACTCTTGACTAATCCCACCCACTCCTGGAGACACTCTTGATCAATTCCACCCGTTTCTGTCCACAGTGTGTCCCACAGAACTGCTCTTGAGCAATCTTGACCTCTTGAGCAGAATGTTTGACCAATACCACCCACTCCTAAAGACACTCTTGACCAATCCTACTTGTTCCTGCCCGTAGCGTTTCCCGCGCAGACACCCTTGACTAGTTCCATATGTTCCTGCCTACAGCCGCAGAGACTCTTGACCAATTCCAGTCATTCCCACAGTTCTGTTTCCTAAAATATAAACAAATTAGTAATTAAAATCACCATGACCCTGACCAGGAAAAAAAGCATTTACTGACAACGAATGAATGGACATGATAAATGGTTTGCACAGAGCCATGTGAACTCCCAGTATGCTATCATGTTAGTGGCCTTTGTTTGTCCTACAAGCTTAATATATGACCAGCATGAGAGACAAAAATGGCCCCTTGCAGTTGGACCCTCATGCAATGAAAATGCACCCATGGGTGGGTTCCCACAGGATCCCATTCCTGATTGTATTAAAATGTTGGCAATGGGGTTTAGTGTCAGTATGTAGTTTCCAAATGTGGATCTTTATTAGCTGATTAATCCTTCAGTTGAGTAATAGGCACATTAGCATACTCAAGGCACCATGGAGAGTTGACCTGGATGCCTGGTTTTGGATCGACAGGCTTTGCAAAGATGCCTGGAGATTTTCACGTGTTGTTTGAAGTCTCTGTTTTGATTCATTTGATTCTGAGCCTTTTATTTATATGCAATATAATGGAAACTTGGCTCAGTTATGTTTATACATGATGTGTCAAGTAAATCTCCTTTTGATGGAGTATGACCGTTTCATGACGTGCAGAATTGTTCATCCTCCGTTTCTGGGTGCTTGAATCTATGCTACTTCTGTCTGTCAGGGCGTGTGTCTCGTTCTATTTATGAGTATGCGCTAGCCCTGTATAAAATGTCCCAGTGTGTATTATAGTGTCTTGCTGCCCATATTAATTGTTTCTTTCTGTATCTTTATAGCTTCCTTGACCGAATTGATGCTGTAAGACAAAGTGACTACACGCCAACAGATCAGGTACACTTTCAGTTTGCAAGCTTTTTTTTTTTTTTTTTTTTTTTTAAAAAGAGTTTTGTTTCCTTTTAGTCAGTCACTAAGCATAACTCCAGTGATAAGATCTTTTACTATATCGCCTGTGATCTTCTAACTTGTCTTGTGATTCACCACATATTTACTTGGTTCCTTTATATTGACATTGATTGTGTTTTGTTTCAGGACTTGCTGCGCTGCAGAGTTCTGACATCAGGGATTTTTGAAACGCGATTTCAAGTAGACAAAGTTAACTTTCAGTGAGTCAGTTTCCTCTCCCTACAAAGGGAGTATGCAAATTTATATGTATTGAAAAATCCTTCTGTATGTCTGTGTATATGTGTATGTATGTGTGTATGTATGTATGTGTATATATATATGTGTGTGTGTGTGTGTGTG
>JAOTRR010000051.1:615152-626807 GCA_028570945.1 Gogo arcuatus
ATATATTTGGAAAAGCATGTAAATAAAAACCTTATTTTTGGACTTGGAGCACTTAGTATTGTGCAAGTGAACTGAGCATCCTCTCCTGCGATGAACGCAGCGTTCCGCAACTTGTGGACAAAGCGTGGCGGTACTACAAAAGCAAAACAAGCAAACAAAAAGACGTTTATAAGGTGTGTTTCAGATTTCATCTTGATCTGGATGTAACTAGTAGGATATAAAAAAATAATAATTAAAGAGAGAACCTGGGTCCTAACACCTACCCTGTACTGTAATCTTGCCCAGAGTGCTGGCGTTTCCTGCAGCATTGGTGGCGAAGCACATGTACTGGCCAGAGTCATCAGCAGTCATGTTATCCAGGATGAGGGTGCAGGAACCGTCGGGGTCCTCAATAATGATGTGGTGAGGGTCGACCTCCACAGCCCGGCCATCTGCACAAATCATGTATAGAAAAAAGCAGCCAGGACATATTAATATTAATTTAAATCTTTGATGATCAGTCAAATTCCTTTTATGGACAGAGCACTTTTTGTACCAAGCATACCAAGGAGCAGAATTCCTGAAGAACCATGAACATGCTCACCTTTAAACCAGGCCACTATGGGTTTTGGAGATCCCGTGACTTTGCAAGCCAGTTTAACCGTCTGTCCTAATTCTGCTGTGCAGTCAGTCAACACTGCCTCAAAATCAGGTGGACCTGCTCACACACACACACAATTACTTTTCTATCCCCACTCAAATCTATCATTTTCAGCTTGTCGTGGGATGCCAGGTCCTCACCCCATGCTGGCATGCTGTAGCGCTGTTGGAGGTTGCGGAGTTCACAGAGCCATGAGTTCTTCAAAATGACGGTGCGTGCTTGCAGTGTGTACTTCCTCACGGAGTCCTCGCGTTCGTGCCAAATCTCAAATGCCCTCTCATCTCCTTCTACAGTCTCATTCACGTCAATGTTGGTGAGCTGAACAACAGACAGGATTAAAAACAACATGAATGTGTGTGCACAATCGTTACAGCGCTAAACAGGCGTAAAACATTCCATGTCTTGCTGTTTTAGGAAAATGATCAATGACGGACTGGTGTGATCAGGTGGAGTTACTGTTACCATGCCAAAGTTGACTATTTTCCTATAACTGCACATCCTGAAGTGTTTTATTCTTCTTACACTACATTAATGTGCCAGCACTAACACTGTCAAATTTAATGACTAATGCTACACCAAAACATTCCTTTCAATGTTGTGGAACATTAACATGAACCAGAATTAACTTGTTTCGTTGCTGACGTGTTCCATAGCAGTAAGTGTAACAGTAAATGGATAAAAAGTACATAGGGAAAAAAAAAGCTTCTCCGCCAAAGTTATTCAGATTATTACCCAGGCAATTGACATTTAAGCCATGATCGTTTTTACCTTCATCATATTCTTGAATGTGTACGTTTGGACATCTGTATTTGTGTCTCGTTTCTGTTTGCAGATGATGACGTAGTTTTTGAAGAGGAAGACATGGCGGTGATGGCCTCTTGAAGACGTTCTGATTCCTGGAGCGCCCTCCCACACTATGAAGGGACCCTACCCAAAATTTAAAAAACAAACAAACAAACAAAAACAAAAAAAACAACCAAAACAAAAACAACAAAAAAATCAGAAATACTTCCACTGAAAAACTATTAATTAACAGTTTTTTTTCTTTCTGCTTTTTCTATGGACTGTGGCTTGGAATTATTATGACAACCAGTGTTTCCTGTATTGACTTGAACTTGCTGGCATTTGTACTTGCACTTGTTTCAATCTTGGCCATTGGTGTTGATGAATATGGACTTGGTCTCAACTGGGAATTTGTATTAAAAAAAAAATGTAATTCCTTCTGGATTTATGCACAGATTAACCTGGGCCCCTATTAATCAAACCCTATGTATAAACATTTACGTTTTATTTGCTTAGTCGTACGTCGGTCATATTTTGCTTTTGTTAATTGCTTAACGTTTTGAAAATGGGTGGAGCAGGTACAGTCAGGTGGGAGTTTGATAGTAGCTAGCTAATTACCAATGTACAACAGCCAATAATGATACTGGAGTGCAATAAATGGGGGAAAAAAAGCCTTTGGAGACTGCAATAAATCCTGATGACCAGCTTTAACTTTTAAAAAGTAAGCACCAGACTTTGTCTTTTTTTGAGGGATTTAATTTGGACAAGCTTTAAAGTAGCGTTTGTTCCACACAACACATTACTGTCCGTTAACAAGTCAGACTCGTGTGTTGTGTACAGTTTTGATATTTCAATATCATATGTCTTCAAATATTCAGGTATTTCTCGTCAATAGAGCACAAACAACTCTCACTCGTTTTTGAATTGTGCAATAATCTTTTTTTTTTTTTCATTCCTTACTTGTACAAATAATTTGGACAATATGCAGAACACGATAGAAAAACACTGGATTAAGCCATGGCCTTAGCAAAAGTGTATGAAGTTGATCATTCAAATGTCAAACCCACCCAAGTTGTTAGCTAATCTTGAGAAAAAAAAAAGACTAATAATTATTACATTACCTAAGACACCTTTAAATGTAGTGTTCCAAACCAAGTAGCACAACATTATGCACCTTAACTAGAATATTACTACACTTCTCAGTTTGGCGAATTGAAACGTTTCGGAATTTTATTGATTTATCTGTTGATTAGATTATTGTTCCAAAACAAAATTGTTTTGCAATATTATGGACCTTGTCTAGACTATACTATACTGTTTACATCTGCAAGTGTAACTGTTACTGAATTTTAATGAGTTTCTATCAGAAAAAAAAAAAAATCAGCGCTTGTGATTGGTTAAAAGTATTACTTCAAACCAAGTTGTACAACATTAGGCCCTTTGTATAGAATTTACTCGACTAATTTCTTTCATGAACTGAACCGTTACCCAATTTTAATGAGTTTTTATTCGGAAAAACAATTCAATAGCTTCTAAACTGTCAAAAGTATTGTTTGAAAACAAGTTGTGCAATATGATGATGATTAATGTCCAATATTATGCACAACTACACCTCTCAATTTGGTGACTTGTTGTTACAGACATTTAATGAATTTTTATTTGGAAAGAAATTCAGCAGCTTCTGAATGGTGAAATTTATTGCTGCAAAATGACTCCTAATAGTAGTGCACATTCTGTAGAATTAACTACATTTTTCACTTTGGTGACTTCAGTTGTTACTGAATTTTACTTCATTTTTATGTGGAAAACTTCTGAACAGGTGAACGTACTGATCCAAACCAACTAGTACAATGTTAGGCATGTTCTCTCGAATGTACAACACACTTTGCTTTGGCAAGTGTAACTTAAAAAAAAAAATCAATAGCTTCTGAACGGCTAAGGCTGTTGTTTCAACACAAGTTGTAGAACATGACGCACCTTCTCTAGAATTTACTACACTCTTTACATTGGCGAGCTTAACTGTTCCTGAGTTTTACTGAATTTTTAGTTGAAAGAAAAATCGAAATCTATTCAACACCTGTTTTGTTTGGCAAATGTAACTATTACTTTACAGTAATTACACTTTCATTTAGGAAATAATTCTAAACACTGATTATTCAACACACTATAATTATTAATGTGCAACATTTAATTAACAATTATAGATATTTACAGTTTTTCTATATTTTTGTAGTTATAATATTAAAAAAATGACTAAATATAAATGGAAATGTTTCCATTGGTTGGTTGATATTTGGTCAAAGCAACCGGCACCATCTTTCAAGTATTGTAATATAAACCACAGTAAATCATAGCATTTAAAGCAATGTATTAAATAGACTGATCACTTAGCTCTACCTCAGCTTTTATTAAAACGAATATTTAGTCAAGCAAACAAATAAATACACAAATGCAAAGTAAGAGTAGTCTAGTAAAGTATAGTCGAGAGAAGGTGCATAATATTGCACATGTCCTTTTTGGAGCAAATATATTTACACTTTCAAAAGCTATTGAATATTTTTCCCCAAATAAAAATGGATGAGCAACAGTTACATTTTTGCTCAAATACGAGATGTAGTATATTCTATACATGCTGCATAATTTTGTACAATCTGGTTTGCAGCAACGCGTTTTCGATTCTGTAAAAATCAGAAGCAGAATAAATTTCATATAATATATTTTACAGAAGGTGCGAACTGTTATACAAGTCATTTTGGAACAATAACTTGTATAAATTTTAACCATTCCAAAGCTATTGAATGTTTTCCCAAATAAAAATTCATTGAAATTTAGTCACAGTTCAATTGAAGTAGTTTATTCCATTCTTGAAGACCTGCATAATATTGTCCTAGTTTTTGTTTTTTGTTTTTTTGAAGCAAAATGTTCAACCATTCACAAGCTATTTTATTTTTATTTTCCAAATAGAAATTAATTAAAACTCAGTAACCGTTAAAGTTACCAAAGTGAGAACTGGAGTATATTGTAGAGAAGGTGCATAATGTTGGATAACTTGGTTTGGAGCAACAGTCTTGACAGCTTAGAAGCTACTTAATTTTTTTTTTTTTACCCCAAATAAAAATTAATTGCAATTCAGTAAGTTAAACTTGCCAAAGTAACATGTGTAGTACATTCAGTAGAAGGTGCAGAATTTTTTTTTAAAAAAGTTGTTTTGGATTAATATGTTAAGCCTTTCAGAAGCTGTTTCATTTCTTCCAAATAAAAATTAACAGTTAACTTCTAGAGAACATGCCTAATGTCATACAAGATGGATTGGATCACTGCATTCACCAGTTCAGAAGATACTGAATTTTTTCCAAATAAACATTAAGCAAAATGCAGGAACAGCTAAAAGTCACCAAAGTGGGAAGTGTAGTTAATTCTACAGACTGTGCATACTGTTATACAAGTCATTTTGGAGCAATCAATTTAACCACTCGGAAGCTACTGAATTAACAAGTCAAGAGCTGTCATTGGGTCTAGTCCTGTCATTGGTTTGTTCTCCTAATGCATGCACCTGTTTTGTGTTTAGCCCTTAACTATCTATTTATACCATGTTGTTTCTGTATTTCATTGCCAAGTCTTATGCTTTATATCTATAATTCTGAGCCCTATTTCTCTTTCCCAAGCGCCTTGGTTTTGTTTTGTATGCACTGGTTCGACTCTTGGTTATGATCATGTTCTATCCTTGTTTGTTGCTGAATGTGTAGGGTACTGCACACACCGACTTTCCGACAATGGATGCATTTTGCTCTTAAATGGGTAGAGAGTCAAGGGGTTTTTTTTGTTTTGTTTTTTTAGCACAAAATTATACAAAACATGCTTAACTATTCTCCATGCTAATAACGTGAGGATGTTGAGGAGATTTGAATGATGTATTAAAGTAACATTTTATTTGATTTTATTAAATAACTTGCTTTCAATCTGTTGCTGTGTGTTTGTGTGCTAGTACCTGTCTGATGGGCTCTCCTAAAGCTTCCAGGTTAGCAGGGTAGTTCTCAATAAGGGAGACGTGATGTGTGTTTTCAGAGCGTGTGGGAAGAGAAGAAACCATGGCATACGCCTCTTCTAGAAGACAGCAGTTCTGTCCGTTCCTCGCCTTATTTTTAATCAACTCCTACAGATCAGATCACGTTTCAAATCCACATCAGTGATGCCATATTTTAGTCAAATTAAAAATCTCGCAAGCACAAATAAAAAAAAAAGGAAATAAGAAACATAAGAAGAAACAAACATGGCTGATAAAAATAGAACTTTTAACAATATACTGTACATAGTGTCAATAATAATAATAATAAAGGAAGTGTGTTACCTTTAAGAGTTCTTTGTATTTATGGATTCTATCCAGTGGTCTCCGAAGA
This sequence comes from Gogo arcuatus, assembly GCA_028570945.1. Lineage (NCBI taxonomy): Eukaryota > Metazoa > Chordata > Actinopteri > Siluriformes > Anchariidae > Gogo > Gogo arcuatus. The sequence continues at coordinate 620,973 of JAOTRR010000051.1, forward strand.
TAACTATTCACACTCAGGACCGGACCTTCTGCAGGATCCACATTTGCCAACTCTGTATCTGTGTATTTCTAGTTTATAAATATGGCGACAGAAACATTTCTTGATTTAGTGGACATTGCTCATTACTTGCAACTTAAAATTCAAATTGTATTCACAAATTATAGACATGCCAACCTATCAACATAGCGTGTTATTTCAACTTAACTCATTATTTCATTATGTTATTTAGAATAGTCTCATCATTATCTCTTTACTTAAATTAACATATTTCCATGGAACATCTCATTATTTCAGGTTAAAATTTTAAACACACATTTTACTAGCCTGGCTGCAAAGATTTAAGCTAAACACTGCAGCAAACATTAAGCTTAATAGTTTCAATAATAACCATCTTAAAATCACAATATTTTGAGTTGAAATGATTAAAAAAAAGATACCAAGTTAAAAAAACATAACATGCCATCTTGAAATAACAAGACATTGTGTCAAAATAAGATATTAGCACGAGAAAACAAAATAACATTAGCACGTCACCCCCCTGCTGTTCAGGGTTTCCATACATCCATTCTATCCCCCATCATTTTCATTAAGGGTGCCAATAATTTAGGAATTGACTGTGTCTGAGAAATATTACAAAAAATGGACAGTAACTGTATTGTATGTGTATTTCAAAGTAATCTTTAAGGTCTCACCTTGAAATACTGATGAACGTCTTTGTCGCTAATGGTAGCCTGGGCCTTAGCCTGACCTACCAAGTACTGCAGATAGTTCTCAAACCCTTCTGTGTTTTTTAGGAACCGCATGGCTATGTCATCATCTGTATCACAGTCTTGCAGCCCAGGGAGAAAAGAGCTACAAAAAACAAAACAAAACAAAAAAATAAAGAATGTAGTGGACCACCAGGATGGAAACCATATATCCAAGTCATCAAACGTTCATGATAGCGAACCCTTCCAAACTATCCTGAGGTACAACATTCCCAGTTTTAATTGCGGCAGCAGCTCCAGCAGTGAAACTAGATGTGTTTTACCTCAGGGTATCTCAGGACAGGTTATGAACCAAGTTTTGATGCTTAGACTTGGTAAATCTGTATATGAGCAATTTTTGGCCACTCAACCTTTCATAATCACATCCATAATTGAGATCATGGACATCCATCAATAAAAGGCTCACAAGGCATACAAATTACCTAATCTACGTAGGGTTGGGAACCGAAACCTGGTTCCAAATTAGAACCGAATCCTAAATGCCAAGTACCAGGTACTCATAAAAAAACTGATTTTCAGTTCTGCTCATGGGTTCCTAAAGGTGATAACTCTTTGTTATTGCATACAAAGGCTACATCTCTGCAAGGACATACGTAGCTATCTGCCAGGACCTGCCTACGTAACAAATATTTGACCTCTTTTTACCATTTTGGGATTGAAACAAGGAAATGATAAGAATCAGCCCAATACCCAACCCTAAATATACGCCTTATTTCACTTTCAGAAATAAAGGTATAACTGTATGTTTCCTTGTTGCTGATATCAATGGTGCATTTTTTGTACCTTTAGTGTGTATTGTTACCAAGTAACATGTGGTGTACTTTTAATTAGCTTTTAGAGTAAAAAGGTACACTATATTCATGTTTCCAGGTGAAACATATTAAAGGTACAAAAGACATACCCTTAATGGTACAACAGTTTGGCAAATAGTGTTTCCATGCTTGAGATCAGGAAAATCCATTAACGTCACTCCATTGATTAATCTCTTATGATGCATTTATCTTGAAACTATGTGCCTTTCAGATCTCTAGTTCACTACACCGCAATAATATATTTTATTACTCATCACGTACCTGCTGTGGAATGAACTGATGTCACTAATGTTGCGGAAGATGGTCTCTTTGTGACGGCGGATTTCAGGCAGCGTGCTCTCCTCGTCAATATGCTTCAGATGGTGCGATGTCACAAAGTCCATCTCCTTTATAAACTCCTTCTCACTGGTAATGAGCTCCTGGATGAGTTGGCTTTTTATAGACCAGACATAAAAACAGGTTAACCAACAAAAACCTAAAGCAAGTTTAGTAGCCATAAACCGCTCTTTTGGGTAGTTGCCATCAACATTATAGCTATCTATAGCTAACAATTCTGGACAGGCTGAACATCTGCATTGTAAGTGCGTGCAACTGTTTCTTAAGGTATAGTAGTTTCAGGTATGTAGTTGGTACGACTTCATTGCATCTGTGTCGTAAGGTAATGTACACTGTGCACACCTGCTTCGTAAGGTATCTTACAATTTTGCGCATCCTCTCTATAAGGCATCTCACATTGTGCGTACCTACATTGTAATATATATAACGGTTTGTGCAACTTCGCTTTAAGATATTGTTGTGCTTTGTAAAGTATCTTAAGTGTGTTCACCTGTGTCATAAGATCATGCAGTGTGCGTCTTATGTATGTCATAATATCTTAGTTTGCGCAACCTTGTTGTAAGATAAAGCCTTTTTCAAGCCAGGCTTAAAGGAAGCGCTTATTCAGAAAAATGATCTGAATCATGTGATGTGGATGTGTGTGCTTGAGAGGGAGAACACACCAGAGCTTCCTTTTGTACTCGCCCTCAGTGACCTCCTCTCCTGTGCTCTCTGAGACTTCTCCTGTATCTGCAGAAATCTACAAAAAACAACACCTTTTAGCATTTATTCAGTAACTAACAAATGACCTCAATGGATCAACTTTGTCGCACATCCAATGTTAAGGACTTACTCCACTGAAAAGAATATATTCACGTATTTCACATCAACATCTCAGCACTCACCTTCAACTTCTTGTCCAGGTATGCTGGAGAGACCCAACCTTGACGTGAGGGTGTCGTTTTGGTGGGTTTAGTCCGCACAAGCCATTTGAGTGGATGAGCTGAGTCCAGAACCTCCACGTACTGCCCCTCTTTCAGAGCGATGCTCTCTTTACTCAGCCCCATGGGGTTATAATCTGCTATTGCTACATAGATGTCAAACATCTGCACAGAGAAATGATAAAGATAACATGGAAATACAATATAGAATGTATATTTATATTTAACATTGTGGAAAACAAGTTCTTGAATATCACAAATCGTTACAAGTATGTAAATATTAGAATGATTGTGCGTTACCTCTCCTCGGGCCTCACCCTCGTCGGATTCTGAGGAAGAGTCGGCGATCAGTGAAGCAGGACGCGAGCGGCCGTGGAAGGGAGACGGAGACGGAGTCTTACTCTCGTCATCACTATCAGCTCCTGGCACACGTAATGAAGCTGAAAGAGGGAAACAGAGACAAAGAGAAAGATTTGATATCAAACCTCCTATTTTAGCTGTCTAATATTTAATTAGAATCACAGGTTAGGTTAATACAATTAACTGAAAATTTTTATCATTCAAAAATGGTACACAGAACCTCCTTAACTCCCCACATAAAGGGAAAGAGAGAGACAGACAACAGGAAACAGACAGCGAGACAGAAAGACGGAGGTGGAGAGATAAAAAGAAATTGCGAGGGAGAGAGAAACAGTGACAGAAACAAAGAAAGAAAGATGTGTAGACAGACAGATTGGTAGACAGATAGACAGAAGGAAAAGGAAAGAGACAGAGAGATGTATAGAGAGAGAGAGAGAGAGAGAGAGAGAGAGAGAGAGACAGAGACAGAGACAGAAAAAAATGATAGGGGGAGAGAGAAAGAAGTAATACATGAAACCTAATAAAAACATTTAATTCAAAGACCAAAATCATTAGAAGCACAGATTTGACTAGAACAGAATCTAATTATTTATACAACTAATAAAACAACACTCAAGAAATTTCTGCACTAAAGCAATGGGACGAATGTAAGCAAACAGTATTTGCACCCAGCTGAAAATGAAACTGGGGGGGGAGAGAGATGAAGATTCTGCAGTTTTGTCTGTTTTGTCTTTGGATACATACTGGTCACTTTGGGCCATGTTTTCATCCACTGGAGCACTTGATGGTTCTGTAAGCTGTCTGAATAACAAATCAGTTTCAGTGAGTGTGTGGAGCCACTGTGAGGTGAAGGTGCGGAGGGATGAGGGAATGAGTGATGAGGGAATGAGTGATGAGGGAATAATAAGGGAGTTAGGGAAGGATGAAAAATGGCATAACTAGTAAAGATAATAATAATAATAATAAGAAGAAGAAGAAACTTGCTGTATGTTAAAGGTTTGCCTACAAAACTCCACCTTTTTTTTTTTTTTTTTTTTTTAACTCAGATGTACTTTACAGCATGTCTTGATACTGTTAAACCAATTCTAACATTTAAAGGATGGCTATTTTTTAAACAATACATTACTATAATATTCTTTATAAATCATTATCACCATCTTTTTATCAAGTGTACTGTTCACGGACACCAAAGCAGACAACATGCATTCATGGTGCTCATGTTATGTAGCTTTTATTATAAATTATACGTGTACACTGGACTGAAAAAAAAAAGAAGAAAAAAGCTTTTCTAGAATTAAATCTAATATGTTTCTAGTCTTCTTTCTAATTCTAATGCTTTAAAGCTGTTCAAAGATTATAAATAGGTTCAGTATTTAGTAAAAGGTATGTGTGTTTGAAATGGATTATTCGACACAGTGAATAATTATATAAGAATCATAATTCTAATTATGATAAGAGGATCACTAAAATGGATTTCTTTCCTCGTGATAACAGTACATGCTTGTTTACAAATATAATGCCTGGAATAGTTTATTTTTCAGTTCTAAATACATGTTATAGATTAGGTTTGTTATTATTATATTATGTTCATATAAAACAGTTTCTCGGTGTTTGAGCTTTTCCTTTTTTTTTTTCTGTTGATGGTTTCACGTTTCGTATGAAACACTGGTGTTAAAAAGCATGAAGTATTCATCAAATCATTATTTACTTTCCTTTGTAACAAAAAATATTGTTTTGTTGTTCCCTCCGCCAAGGAGGTTATGTTTTCGGTGCTTTTGGTTGGTTTGTCTGTCTGTCTGTAAGCAGGATTGCGCAAAAACTCTACCAACCTGATCACCATGAAACTTGATGGAAGGGTGTAGCATGGGCCAAGGAAGAACCCATTAAATTTTGGAACGGATCCAAGTCTTTTAGCTTTCGTTAAGGTTGCAAGATATGGAATTTGTCATACATCTTACAATCCAGTAGATGGCAGTAAACTTCAATCGTGACAAAACATAGCCAATGTAGAAATACGATGCCTCCATATCACAATCCACATTCACAGGTACCAGGAATCCTCTGGGTTCACATGTAAGCATATATTTCTAATAATTTTGGAAATATATCTAGACATGTAAAGTGGTTGCGGTTGCAGATTTGCATATAACAGAAGAAGAGTTGACTATTGTCCTTGGCGGAGGTCTGCACTCTCCGAGTGCCCTTCTAGTTCATGTATGTAATGATATATTTGATGAACAAATCAAGAAATGGTTAAAATGTGTTAAAAATTGTCTATGCAACACGAGTCAACACTGAAATTCTCTCACTCACCTTGTGTGATCTTGGCAGAGACCATCTCGGTGATTTGTGATGTGAGCTTCTGTAAGAATTCAGCAGTATCGACTCCAGCCAGGTAAGGAAGTTTAGGCTCTCCTGAAAGGGAAGGAAACATTCCTGCATCAGGTGAAATACTGTATTTGTGCAAAATAAAAACCTTTGTTTTGAGAAACTAACATATACAGACAGGAGTTTCATGAAGAGCTAGTTTACTGTTTTTTTTTTTTAAATTCTCATTGCTGAAGATAAATTTGTACACTGTAACTAGTAGAAGAAGAAGAAGAACCAAGGCCGAAGCCTTTATTTTTGTCACATGTACTC
>JAOTRR010000051.1:646228-665056 GCA_028570945.1 Gogo arcuatus
TAATAAATTCCTATGGATGTAAGACACGTAACGTCATTTACATTCACACCAAAAAAAGAATCATGCAGCCACAGAATTGGGGACAGGTGGTGAAATTAGCAGTATAAAATGTGAGGTGTCCCAAGCAAGAACAAAGAAAAAAGTGGAAAAGAAAAAGGAACAGTGGGGAAGATAGAAAGTAGTGTCTTTGATATTTAGCAAGGAAAGATGTGGAAAATGTGAGTCGAACCATTCAGCAAGTGGCATGGAATGGAGGTAGAGCATTCAATATCACTGCTGCTAGTTAAGAAAGTAGAATATTGATTCCTACCCTTTACCGTAAGTTGGGCAGCAGTCGTTTCATACCCAGAATCACAGGAATACTCTCCTGAATCTGCTTCCTGTAGCTTGTTGATGACTAGCTCGACCACTGCACCGTCTTGCCTTAACTGGTGTTTGTTGCTGGATTGTAGAATCTTCTGATCTTTTCTCCACACTACAGATGCTCCTGGTTTGGTAAGTTCACACCGGAATATGACAGTTTCCCCAGCTTCACCTTCCAGCTGGTTCAGAGGGTTTTTAAACAGAATAGGTAGTGCTGCAAAGTGAAGAAGTGGAGTTCAAGAGGAGGAAAATGAAAAACCTGCTGTGCCATCCTTCATAAAGAATCCAGATTTGCTAAAATCCTACCCTTTACTTCGAGGCGTGCCGTAGTTTTCTGATCTCCACTGTCGCAGGTGTAGTCTCCAGAGTCTTCAGGGTCAAGGTTATGGATTATCAACTGGACGAGGTGGCCGTCTTGCCGGAATTCATATTTGGCGCAAGAACAAAGGTCTACTTCCCCTTTGCGCCACTGAACCGGTATTCCTGGTTTAGACAGCTCGCAGGACCAGGTGACACTTTCCTTCTCCAAAGCCTTCTGGTCCTTCAACTCTTGAGTGAAAATGGCTGGAAGAACTGATGATTTGGATAATAGAGGAAGAGAATTGGCAAGTAAGTTGCAAGTTGGCATGTTTCTTTCCTACAAAAATCGGGTCTACATTTACATCCCATGGTTAGGTAAGTGATCTATTCCAGGAGTGAGGTAGAACAACAAGCTCTTGATGTTTGCATTTGGTGACCTCTAGCATCAAGACAGGATTGAATAAAAGCCTGAGTGGTACTTAAAGGAAATTTTATTCCAACTAACATCAGTCAGGAACCTACTCAGTAAAACTCATGAATCCCCAGATGTATTTCAACTCCAAGGGCAAGCAAGGGATCACAAAGTTTTATCTTTATGTCAGTGTGCTTACCTTAAACCTAAAATAAGCCTAAATTTTAATTCAGCCAAACCAAAGTCACTTATTTCCTGTAGATGGTCTGTTTTCTTCCTAATAAGGCAAAAGAAGCAACTACTCTTTTGCATTAATCACTAGAAAATGAAAATCAAGTTAAAATAACTATAAATAAGTATAGCTTGCACAGGTTCTCCACTCAACAATCTTTTCCGTAGGCATCAGGACTGGTTTTTTTTTTTTGCCAAAATGTTTACCAAGTTTCTTCTGGTGGTAGTATTCAGTTGGTCCCAGGTATCTCAAGCAGATTTTGAGCCTGTACTTGTTACTGACGGTATTTACAAAAGATCACATGCCACACATTGGTGTCCAGTCCTCTCTATACTACTCAGGCTCTTACCTTGAACAGTCAGCTTGGCAGTGCTCTTGGCGGTGTCTACACTGCACGAGTACGTATCACTGTCAGCCTCTTCCAAATCTTTCACTGTGAGAATGAGGATTCTTTCCTTCTGAGTCATCTGATACTTTCTTCCTGCCTTGATCTCCTTCACACCTTTCAGCCAAGTGACTTTGGAAGCTGGGTGGGCAGTTTCACATTCAAAACTGATGGCACCTTTTTCATGCGCGGTGATATCTTTGAGCTCACGGATGAACTTGTTCATACGTTCTGAAAAGCATAATACAGATTAAGCTCTGAAACCTGCAATTATAAATGTATTAATATATTAAGATGATCAAAGAAGCACCTTTGATTTCCAGTCGAGCTTTCGAGGTCGGTCCACCGGTCACTTCACAGCTGTATTCTCCAGAATCCTTAGCAGTAGCACTGTGAACAGTCAGCTTCACAACCTTATTTTCCTGAATAATTTCATATTTGAGGCTCTTCTGGATCGACTTTCCATTCTTGCACCAAACAACATCCAAGCCAGCCTGAGAGAGCTCACCGAGGAATAAAGCATCTTCTCCAGGAGCAATGCTAACACCCTGGAGCTCTTTAGAGAAGGTAGGAATTTCACCTGAAGCAAAGAAAAAGCAGTCATGAAGCCATGATTTTGCTTGCAAATACCCAAATGCCACATCTTTTACTTTTCTTACTTATGGAAGACTTATTGGGTTTTTGGGTTGTTAGGAGTACATCTAGGGCCAAGCAATTCTTGTGCAATGATGTAACCGCGGAAGATGCCAAAATGTTGTTAAATGTATGGTAAGTACATCTACTACTGAGGAACTTATGGACCTCATCCTATCAGGCTTTTTTTTTTTTTGTTGTTCATTAGTCCAAAACTCTAACACACAGCATTTCTGCAGTAGTTCAACTCTGTCCTGCCCCACATCTACTTAACGTTGCAACCCAAAGCACAATGTATGTTTGGGTTAGTTTCTGCACTTGACTCAATTCAGAGTTGAACTGCATTCTGGAAGCAGACAGAGACCACCTCAATCATATCCCCTTTCCACGAAGGCAGTTCCAGGGCCGCTTCAGAGCCGGTGCCTAATCTTGAACCAGTTCTTCGAATTTCGACAGCCAAAGAACTGGCTCTCGGCCAGGAAAACTGGTTCCAGAGCAGCACCAACTCTTTGCTGGTCTAGAACCAAGAACTGCTTACATCAGGGGCTGGGGGCGGTATTATTGTGACCAACAATATCAGCTAAAACTTTGTGACTGTCATTTTGAAAAACAGAACTAGTGTTGCATCTAGTTTGACTAATCCAAAGAAGAAGAAGGGGGGGGGGGGGATGATGTAGTCTGGCATTGTTTTTGTACTTGGGGCTACCATTGCAGGGTATCGGCGGTAGTGGTGCTAGCAGGGTGGGCTAGCTGCACGAGCAGTGGGGCTCATGGCTGGGAAAGTGGAGACGTATACAGTGATGTAATGAGGTGGCTCTCTAGCATGTGGAAAAGCAAACTGGTCCTTAGAAGGTTCGCAAGTTGAACAAGTTCTGAACTACAATGAGCATCAACCCAGAACTAGCACTTGGTTTGCGTTGGTAGAAAGATGCTCTCAGATCGGTTGTTTTGGTTCACATTTAAGTGTGCTTGCGATTGTGATCTTGCCTCACTAAAGAATTGCACACCATGGCAAACATTCCATTCAAATGGACTAAACACTACTATGTGAAAGCCCCCGAAGGTGTTATTGGTGTTTCAGTTGTTTGAGTGGCTTGAAATCCCAGTAGCAAATGTCTCACCTTCCACAGACAACGTTGCTCTCGAGTTCAAGTCCTTGAGAGTGAAAACAACCTCCCCTGAGTCTGACCCAGTCACTCCTCTGATGCTAAGTGTGTGCTTCCGCCCTTTGCTGCTAATCTGGAAACGCCCTCCGCTCGACACAGGTTGGCCTTTCAGGCTCCATGAGCACGCATCTGAGCTTTCTCGAGAGAGAATACACTCAAACACGCACGTCTCGCCCGCTTTAGCCTCCACAGACTTAAAGCGTTTTGTGATGCCAATGCTGATATCTGTATGATATGGAAAAAACGCATTAATAAAGGAGAGCAGTTTAAATGGTGCTATATCTATACCGTCCTGTTTTTGATCATTTTCTTATAAGATCACAATACAGTGTTTTACTCCATAATTAATACATAACAAAAGAGCATGTGTGCCATGATAAACAGATAAAGAAGTATCTGTCTGTAATGTTAGTTTTCCATCATCATACCTCTAATGGTGATCTTTGATTTTGTAAGATCTGTATCAAGATCACAGCTGTACTCTCCGGCGTCCGTCTGCGTGACGTCCCGGATCCTCAGACCCAGGATCGTGCCATCATGTAACAGCTCATGCTTGCTGTCTGCAGAAAGGATGGTACCATCTTTCCGCCAAACAGGGGACACTGTGGGTTTTGAGGCTTCACATTTCAGAGTTATAGTGCCCTTTTCTTCTCCAATCACATCGTCTAACAACTTAAGGAAGATGGCTTTCTTTTCTGCAGTTCAACAAATCAAAAAGTGTTCAGAATTTCTCCATTGCCACAAGTCTTGCAACAGTGCCTTGCACAAGTCTTCATTCACATTTAGCTTCATCCATCATGCTCTCAACCTTGACCAGTTTCCCAGTCTCTGCTAATGAAAAGCATCCCAACAGTATGAAACTACCACCACCATGCTTTATACTCAAGATAGTGTTCTTGGGGTAATGGGTTCCCAACTAAATGTAGAATTTTATGTAATGGTCGGAAAGTAAAATTTTGGTCTCATCAGAACATAGCATACGTTTGCAGAAGCTCCAACATGCCTTTTATATTTTTTATTAGAAATAATTACAAAAACATTTGATTTTCCCCATGACATACATTCCCAATCCAGTCAATTTCTGCTCCAGGTTACAACACCACAATGTGAAAAAGTTCAAGGGGGTGAATACTTATGCAAGGCACTGTAAAACCTTCATTCTCAAACCATGATACCTTTTACTTTCAGGCAGACCATCTGCTTCTCTTCCCTAATCTTGAAGGTGATCTTCCCACCATCTTGAGGTGCCAGGTTCTTGAGGGTGATGGTGTGCGTCTTATTCACATGTTGGATAACATTAACCTCGTTGCTGAACAGCAGCTTGTCATTAAGGAACCACTCGGCTTCCTCGTCAGCATAATTCACCTCACAGGTAAACACAGCATCACCACCTTCATCAACCTCCACATCCGTCAAGCGCTTGGTGATCTGAACTTTCCGCACTGTGGACCAATCAGTTCAAAGTTCAAAAGTGTTTTTCCATTAAAAAAAAAAAAAAAAGTGGGATGTAGGGTTGGCCTGAGCAGCATTTTCCAGGTTTCAAATACTGGGTGATTCTGGAGGAGTTGTATTCTCAAAACCACCCGGAAAAACAATATATATTTATTTAAAAACAAGCCTTAACAATATTTTACTTTCAGTGAACTTGAAAACTAGCACACAGCGTAAAAGTTGTAGCTGTTTCAGTAGCTATGCAACAATGACAACAGTAAAAGAAGTATCCCTCCCCCTCTTCTGCCTGGCTTTTCTAAGGAATAATACATTTAAACTGGTGTAAAAACATTTTATCCACCTTTTTTATATTGACTATGATTGCAGGATAGATGTGCTTTTTTAAAAATATACTTGTATATAACTTCACCTTCAACAGTGAGAGTGGCTTTGGTTTCACAAGCCCCGGTCTGACAGCGATACTCGCCGGCGTCGTCTGGACTCAGTGCCTGGATGACCAGCTGCACGTCAGCAGCACTTTGCTTCATAATATACTTGCTGGATGCCTCCAGAGCAGTTTGACCCTTAAACCAAGACACTTCTTTAGGAACAGCTGATAGCCTGCATGACAGCTTGGCTGAGGCCTTTTCTTGGCCAGTCACATTTTTGAGGGGCTCGACCACCTCGATGGGACGCTCTGTGGAGTAAAGTAGAGATCTGTCTTTCAGTAATCAGGGGCAAAACATTAAATGCATTTATACCACAACTAAGTTACTGAATTATCCAATCTGTGTGGTCAGGTGGTGTTGATTAATTTTCTGTAACAACATCTTAGACAGTAGTGCAGCTCAAAATCACCGGTAATGTGCTTGTTCGATTGTAACAACATACTCAGGGACTTGTATCGCAGGTACGCAACATAATCCAAGACCAATAATAAAGACACTGTTCTTCAATCAATAAAAAATTGTAATTGTTGATAAATTGCTGTGATCTAAAACGAATAAAGCACTTCAGGACATGCGGTTCAGATCACCCTACCGAAGTGCTTTATTCCTTATGTAATAAATGTGACTTTTGGTTTGTGGCTAAATGTAAGAATTTTGTTTGTTTAGCCTTATAACTACACAAAATGCTGCAAATCACATTCTCGTTGTAGAAACGACCATTACAAGGGTACTTTGTTGTCTTATTTGCTGTTGTCAGCCAAACCTTTCACTGTGAGCTGAGCTGTCGATTTGCTTTTTCCAGCTGTGAACTGCACAGTTCCCGACATGGAAGCCTTGGTCTTCTTAAACATAAGGCGATGCATTGTGCCTTCCTTCTCGATCTCAACATTGCTGCTCTCGCTCAGACTTTCTCCATTCAGGGTCCACTTTACCGGCTTCACCGTCTCCACGCTGATTTCCACCTCGAAGTGAGCTGCGAACGGTTCAGTCACTTCCACTGCGCTAAGCTCCTTGACGATGCTGATGGCCTGCTCTGGAAATCATCAGGACATTACATCATGACCTTAGCCACGGACAAATGGGTCAATATTGTTAGATAGGCTTATAATATTTTGGATATAGATTACTAATTATAATAATTACAAGCTCTGGCTAGGAAATAGACTAAATTCTGTAGATGCAAAGAAAAGATGAAAATACTAGCAAGCAAAGTGGTATATTAAAAAAAATTACCACAAAAACCCGAGCACATTTTGGGAAATTAAAAAAAAAAAAATTTAGATGTGCACCAGGAAGAAAACACAGAGGCAAAAGTCTGTAACTAGAAACATTTTTCATAAAAGTACAATGCATCATTGTCTAATAAATATAAACTGGTTATCATTGAAAATTGCTGTGGTATTCATTTTTTATTATTTACTAAAGACTGACTTTTTTTGTATCTTTTTATAGTTACAGACTTTTGTCTTGTGGTTCTCTCACTCTTGCTTGGCATACACCTGAAATTATTTAAAATGTCACAAAAGTGATGAAATGCTATTTGGTTTTTCTAATGATGAATATTTAATCATGTTAATGCAATTTTATGCTTAGTTCAACCCTTGCATATTGTGACCGTTTTTCCTCATCATTACCCTCCACAAGTAGCCTGCATGATGTCTTTTCATCGACAGCATTGCACGTGTATGTGGCTTCATCCCCAGAATCCACGTCATTGATGATCAGCTTGCGATACACACCCTCACTGGAGATCTCATGCTTCTTACTGGCTTTGATCTCCTCCTTGTTCTTGTACCATGTGACCGTGGCACTGACTCGAGACACCTGACACTCTAAGAGTCCCCGGTGTTTGTACATGGCAATTTTGTCTCGGAGCTTCTTGACAAATCTCACAGGCAATTCTGTAATCATGTGAAAGCTCTTAGGATATCTCCAGCGCCAACAGATTTTAAAAAAAGAGATTGTTAAACTCATCAGAATTATGACATGTATACAACACTTTATATTAACGTCAAAATGTTGCAACAGTCAACAGACACCATGTTTACTTTCAACCACCAACCTTTCACTGTGAGCTTAGCGACTGATGAGGCCTTTTCAGCCACGAATTTGATTTCAGCAGCATCTTCAGGCTTCACAGATTTGAAGAGTAGAATATATGTTCTCCCTTTAAAAATGGGAAACCAGCACTAATGTTAATCACCCTGAATTTTATTTTGCTCCAACAGAACATCCTGAAATGTTTCAATCCAACAAATATTTTTTATAATGAATTAAGTAACAAGACATACTTTTTATCTGTTTATAGTTACTATAGAAATGATAATGTATTAGTACAAGGGCATTAATATAAACCTGTGATGTACAACTGCTGTTATAGAAAATTAATCAACACTTTCTAACTAATCAGAATCGTTGTTCATGTAAACCCAACTCACCTTCTTGTCTCATCTTGATGTTGTCCCCAGCTTTGAGTTTGACGTCACCCTTAAACCACTGACCCTCCACTTCATCATGCGACACCTCACAGATAAACGCTGCACTCTCTTTCTCCGTCACTTCCAAATCCTGCAGTTGCTTAATAATCTTAATGTCACGGGCTGCAGAAGAGCCAAAAATAACAGCAGCAATGGTTGATGCCTAAGGTCAAAGCTTCTGCTTCTAGAAACTGATTAGCTGTGTGTGTGTGTGTGGGGGGGACTAAAAACATGGAACTCTCATGTTACAACAGAGACATTAAATAACAAATAAAAGAAGTTGTTTCTCTCTACCATGAATGGTGAGCTTGGCTGATGTGTTGTCATCCATCGTTTTGCACATGTACAAGCCCTGGTCCTCATAAATACACTTCTGGATGAGGAGGCTGTGCTTCCGACCTTGGGAATGAATCATGTATCTCTTTCCTGGTTTCAGTTCCTCATCATTCTGAGGAAAAATTTCAATAATTTTGGCCAAGACTGCAGATATTATTCTTTCAGTTTTGTATTTTGAAGAACTGCTTGCAACAAAATAAGTAAACGACATCTGTATACCTTAAACCACGTTACATCAGCATTCACTCGGGACACTTCACACTCAAAAGTGGCTTTTTCCTTTTCTGAAGTCGTCACGTCTTCTAATGGTCTGACGATCTTTGCAGGAGGTTCTGCAAAACATAAAATACAGCTCTTAAAAAAACCCCATTCTTTTATTCAGAAGTTTTAATTGGAACTTTAATCTAACGAGAACAGACGTACCCGTGACAATGAGTTTTGCCGACGTGTGGACACCATCTGCCTGGAAAGAAATCATCCCACTGTCTTCCATCTTCAGCTGGGACATGGTCAAGGAATGTTTATTACCGAGAGCTGTCATAAGGATTTTGGGACTTGCTCTCAGTTTTTGGCCATCTTTGGTCCAGAAGGCATCCACAGCAGGCTGGCTGAGTTCCACCTCCATTGTTACCGTCTCCTGTTCATGGACTTTCATCTGTTTCAAGCCTTTAACAACCTCTATCTTCTTCACTAAAGGGCCACATTCAGAGTAGATCATTAGTAGTTCCTGGTATATCTTTTCAGGTAGGAGCGTACCACAATGACACTATCTGTATCTGTTTAGTGCTCCAAATATCCGTATTTTGATTTAAATCTGAAATGGGTGTGGCCCAAACCCAAACCATGTGGTGTATGCATTCTGGCTCTGACAGCTCCCCAATCTCAGGTACATCATTCCAGTTCCCGCCCATTCTCTTTGTACATGAATTTAAACCACCATGACCCTGACCAGGCTGTTACTAAGAATTAAAGAAAGAACAATGGAAACTCCTTGTGCAACACCAAAACATGGTCTTTTTTCATCCCTCAAGCTTCATATCCAACTGCTCACTCACACATGAATGTAAAAACCAAGTCCCAGTGCACACCTCTGTGTGTAACTCGATTTCAATTACGTCTAGCGTCAACCAGATGCTCTGTGAACCTTTACCGCAAGCTTTTTTAAATGTATAAAAACAAACAAACAAACAAACAAAGTGTCCCCTATCTGTATTTGTGCATGGTTTGAAAAATCTCTGTTGATTCTGAATAGTCAGATTCAATTACATCCCTAGTCTGAAAATATCAAATCAACAGATAAAATGGTTTTTTATATATATGGAAACCAGAAGAAGGCTTACTTTCTACAGTCAGTTTGGCCTGAGTCTTGTCATCCAGAGTCTCGCAAGAGTAAAGGCCTCGGTCAGCACAGGTTACACTCTTAAAGATCAGAGTCTGTTTAACTCCATCGACTTGAATCTTCAGATTCCCTTCAGGCTGTAGCACAATGCCGTTCTTCATCCACTTGACCTCATTGGACAGCCTACTCAATTCCACTTCAAGCTCCACACTGTCCTGCTCTTGGACAGTTTTGTTCTCAAGCTTCTTAATGAACATAACAGGGAGTTCTGAAAAAATAGCCAAAGGAAAACCACAACGTTCTCAAGCACTGTCGGACCACCACATCAGTGTCCAGGTGAAGTCATGATTGTGGTGCCATTTAGCACTTATTTTTCAACACTGAATCTGAGAAAACAGGCATTTAACCATTAAAAATGTGTTCACCTATCTTGGGTAATAATGTCTTTTTTTACAAGGCTTCTTTTGCTGTTAAATGAGTAACAAGGTTGAGTTTTTAGCATAAAGTTAGCAAAAAAAACAAATATTTCATTAATATTTCAAGCTATAGTAGTTAAGTGTGTAGATATTGTACTTGATTTAATGTTTTAAGTTATTTATTTGAAACATGGACATAGTAGGTTGGACATGTTACCGATGTTTAAACTTCATACACACATTTGTAAATGTAATCTGATTGCCACACATGGCACCCCAATCGTAGAATCATCCATCTGGTCAAATCAAGTGATGGTCTAGGTAGAAAGAAGCTGACAAATTGTATAAAATTTGGGCATGTCTTACTTTGCACTTGCAGAGTGGCTTTACACACTTTCCCTTCAGCATCCACACTGATTTCTCCCACGTCCTCTACCATGACTGCGGCGATCGTGAGTGAATGGCTGGTGCCTCCGTGAGCGATCTTGAATTTGGGCCCAGCGGTGACAAGCACGTTATTATACAGCCATCTCACGCTCACGTCCACAGGAGTGACAGAACATTTAAAGATAGCATCCTTGCCTTCGTTTGCCACAACATTGTTCAATTTGGACACGAACTTCACCAAACGTGGAGCTACAACAGAACAAACAATGTTGTCTCCGCGTACGTCTTCCAAATATAAATATAGTCCAAGTAGAAATATCCAATTAATTTGTTTATTACTAGGCGCAGATTATGCAGCGTCTTCGCCTGGCAACTCATTGTGTTCAATAACTTAGAACAAGAGCATTAATATCAACATATAGAATATTATTCACCTTCTGACCAATCTGAATTGAGAATTCAGCAGTGCTATGGAGGCATTGCTCACCTTTAGTGGTGATCTTAGCAGTCGTCTTGTCATCTCTGCATTCGCAACTGTACTCTCCTTCATCTTCCTGGGCTACAGAAGACACGATCAGTAAACGTTGCATTCCGTCAGCACGGATGACATATCTGCCTCCAGGCTTCATTTCTTTGCCATTGTGTCTCCAGAGGACATACCCTGCAGCTCTGTTTAACTGGCAAGACAGAGTCATGGTGCTGCCCAGAACAACAGATAGTGGCTCCAAGCCAACCACAAACTTTAGTGGAGACTCTGGAGGAAAAATAAATATACAAAAGTTAACTGCAAGAAATTAAATCCCATAGACGTACAACCTGCCACAGATTCTTACCTTTTATCTTAACCTGGAATTCCATCTTGTCCTCAGCTGTCTGACACGTGTAAGTACCGCTGTCCTTTGCTTCAGAAGACTTAACGATAAGGACATGAGACAAACCGTCTCTCTTCATTTCGTACTTATTACCCTCTTCCAGCTGTACGCCGTCCCTGAACCAACTAACGTTAGCGTGTTCTGTGGTTGCCACAGTGGTCAAGATAATGTTCTCAGTTTCTTGCACAGCTATAGTTTCCTTCATACTGGATTTCTTTTGGAATTTAGCAGAGACATCTACAGAAAAAGACAAGGTTTTTCAAGTAAAGAGGATGTGCAATGGTTAATAATTCACGAGTTGCTTCCAATTCATTGAGTGCTGAAAACCAACAACAAACATACCTGCCACCTGAATCTTAAAGACCAGCTTCTCACTTCTAACTTCACAGGTGTACTCTCCTGCGTCCTTATTCTCCACGCTGTCTAACACCAGTTGACGAATTTTGCCCTTCGCCTCCATGTGGACGGTCTTACTGGAGATCAGCTGTTTGCCGTCTTTATACCATTTCACCTCAGTCTTGGAGTCAGACACTTCACAGCTCAGTGTGGCCTTCTGAGCGGCAGAAACTTTCACCTCCTTCTGATAGGTGTCCTTGTTGATAAATATGGCTTGAGGTTCTAAAGGGAAAATTAATGAAGAGCCTAATGTATGAAGATGTAGGGAGATACCTTGACAAATAAACCAAATAGAAACACTGGACAAATCCCTTCCATTTGGACATCTGCTCCATTCCTGTCTGAAATGGGTCTAGTTGGTGGTGGACAGATCAAAAATTCATTAGCTAGTCCACCAGGCAAGTGGAAGCACCAGTGTGATTGCCTAGTCCCAGGTTAGGTTGCCCAGAATCCTAAATAACAAGGCTAAAAAGTGGTAGTTAACATAATTAGCTAATTAGCTCACCGTACGTTAGGTGCATTAATAAAGACTAAGGGAAATGAACAAGTACATGATTTCGCAGTACCAAGTTATTGAGCTGCTGTGGCTCACATAGGAAAACATTAGTTGAGTCAGGCTAACATTTTATAGCAACGAGGTGGTGTTTACATCACACCACCGTGAAGTGGATTACATTTAGACGTAGCTACATACCAAACGAAAATGTCTGATTTGCAATCGTCAACAGGCAGCAGGGTTTTTTTTTTTTTTTTTTTGAAGAACCAGAACATGAAATCTGCTTGTCCTGGGTGCCCAGGCTACTGATTTAGACATCTCCATTTGGTGAAGGCTTTCAAGGATGAGAGCAGAGCTACATTTGAAGGTGTTGCTCATGTACTAGTTGTTCTTTCACATACAGTTCCAGGTTTTCCCATTTTAAACAGTGCACTAGAAAGCTGCATATATTACCAATGCCAGGGTTGCTACAGTTGTTCTCAATGTTACAGCATGAGTGCAGTCGAGATGTTTTCTCATCATCTATAATTGACTCGTAATACAAATAAAAGCATGCAAAAATTGAAATCTTTTACATACCCATCACCTGAATTTTAAAGAGCAGCTTATCGTTTCCAACTTTACAGGTGTACTCTCCTGCATCCTTCTTCTCCACGCTGTCCAACACCAGTTGATGGATTTTGCCCTTCGCCTCCATGTGGACAGTCTTACCAGAGATCAGCTGTTTGCCGTCTTTATACCATTTCACCTCAGTTTTGGAGTCAGACACTTCACAGCTCAGCGTGGCTTTCTGAGAGGCAGAAACTTTCACCTCCTTCTGATAGGTGTCCTTGTTGATGAAAACTGCTTGAGGTTCTGAAGAGACAGTTTAATGCATCATTAATGTCATGTTGCTTCTTTGACAAATATCATTCACATTAAATATGACAGAACTAAATGAATATTCCAAACAGAAAACAGAACATTCACCACAGCAACTGTCATCAGTTCATATCAATCTTGGGAATGATGCAGAGAATTTGAGGGGCATGAAGCGCTATTAGACTTTGGTGCAAGCCATGTATGTTCAATAACACTTTGTTTGAACACATGGGTACTTATATGTGTACTTGGTACCAGAGCACCTTACCCAAAGGTCAATGATCAATTTCGTGATTGTATCATTAGAGACCATATGTTTTAGACATGTAGGTAAAGATAGGCTGGTTTAATAGAGAGATATAGGAAAGCCAGAAAGGCTGCAGTAAAATAAGTTACAGAATCAAAAGCTTGGGTATGGGAGGAGTTTGGGGAGGCCATGAAAAATGACTTTTGAGTGGCCTCAAAGATTTTCTGGCAAACAGTTCAGTGCATGAGGAGAGGGAGACAAGACCTTTTACAAGCTCTGCTGAGCAAGTGCAAGAGTGTGTTGATCTCTAGAGAGACCTCTAGAGGATTTCCTTAACACAGTAGACATTCTTCTTTCAGGAGGAAGTTTCAGAATTCTTGGGTGTTTTTGAGACCATCTCTTTGGCCAAGGTTACTATGGCAGCTCCTGGAACTTTATAAGGATACCCGCTGGTTGGCTGCTGCTAGATCTGCACCAGGCACATCCCACTGGAAAAGAAAATGTAGCAGACCAAAACCTGCTAGAGTGATTTTAACTCGCAGTTGGCTTGGGAACCTCTGAGGATCCCCCAGGAAGAGCTGGACCTGTGCCTGGGGATAGAAAGTTCTGGACTGACCTTCTCAGTCTGTTGCCACTGTGACTTGCCCCACCAGTAAAAGTGTAAGGAAAATGAATGAAATATATAGGCCTATACTTACAAATATAGTTGAGTGCTAAAGTAGATAAACAAATACTATTTTCTTACCTGTCACATGAATCTTAAAGGCCAGCTTCTCATTTCCAACTTCACAGGTGTACTCTCCTGCATCCTTCTTCTCCACACTGTCCAAAACCAGTTGACGGATTTTGCCCTTCGCCTCCATGTGGACAGTCTTACTGGAGATCAGCTGTTTGCCATCTTTATACCACTTCACCTCAGTTTTCAAGTCAGACACTTCACAGCTCAGGGTGGCTTTCTGAGAGGCAGAAACTCTCACCTCCTTCTGACAGGTGTCCTTGTTGACGAAAGTGGGTTGAGGTTCTGAAGGGACATATTACAATTGTAGAGACACACCTTGACAAATAAACCAAACAACAACAAAAAAATTCTTTCCACTTGCACGTCTGCTCCATTCTTGCTACTTTTAAGGCACTGAAGGAGGACAGCAAAGGTAGCTGTTCTTTTACATCCAGTTCTAGGCTGCCCCATATTAGATAGCGGACCGTGTTGTTCTCTATATTATGGGATGAGTCAAGCTGGCACACTTTCTCATCAGTTATCTTTTAACTATTTAAGACAAAAAAATTATACATGCTTTGAAATACTGTACTATCTGTACCTGTCACATGAATCCTAAAGACCAGCTTGTCTTTTCCTACTTCACAGGTGTACTCTCCTGCATCCTTCTTCTCCACACTGTCCACCATCAGTTGACGGATTTTGTCCTTCGCTTCCATGTGGACGGTCTTACTGGAAATCAGCTGTTTGCCGTCTTTATACCATTTCACCTCAGTCTTGGAGTCGGACACTTCACAGTTTAGCGTGGCTTTCTGAGAGGCAGAAACTTTCACCTCCTTCTGATAGGTGTCCTTGTTGATGAAAACTGCTTGAGGTTCTGAAGAGACAGTTTAATGCATCATTAATGAGCTGTTGCTTCTTTGTTAAATATCATTCACATTAAACATGACACCTAAATGAATATTCCAAACAGAAAAACACAGAACGTTCACCACAGCAACTGTCATCACTTCATATCAATTTTGATGTCAAGACCTTGCCATGTTGAAGGGGCTTGTGTATTTTTAAAAACCTTAGTGCTATGTCAGTGAGAGCGAACGCTCCTAGTAGGGCCACCCTTGAACAGATCTGAGGGGAGAGGTCAGAGAAAGAGTGATCCCTAAAGCCCCACAGGAAGGGTCCAAAAAGAATAAGTACCCTTCTTGGATTGGGTTACTGGGACCCACCTGTGGGAAATGCCACTTTGCTGGGAGGTAAAGAACCCAAGTTAGTGGGTGAGATAGAAAAGTATGATCTAGACATAGTTGGCCTGATATACAAACACACTGTATGGACTCTGGTTCCAAACTTCTCAACTGTGGTGGTCTCTCCTACTCTGGAGATCCCCCAGGAGTTATGCTGCGTTCCACTTACCTCAGAAGTTGGAGCTGGGAATGACGTCACACCCGAGTTGACCGTGTTCCAGTACAACAAGATGGAAAACCAACACCAGCAATTAGCATAGTTCTTGCCAGGTTAGCCATTGACAGCAATACCAGTTGATAATGCATTACAGGGTATTTTGCACATATAAACACCATAGCAATATGTCTACAGATAAAAGCTGGACAGTACTGTGTGTACGATTGATTTAATGAGATACAAATAAGACAGAAGTGCTAATAAACAGTATATTACTACAGATTTCACACTGTTGATGCTGGGAGCAGCCATCTTGGATTTTAAAGCCAGGGTTGCTGAGGTTCCTTTGACTTTCCAAGTCAGAAATCTGAGTTCAGGGGGCATTCCATTTGACATTTCCAACAGGGAACTCGGAAATCCCAACTTCCCAGTACAAATGGAATGCACCATAGGGCTCAGGCAGGTATCAAAATACTCAACATTCCCAGGCAGAGGGCTTCCCAGTTGGAGTTATTCCTGGTGGACAATAGGGCTGCCTCAATGAGGTTTAAATTCTCAAGAAGAAAAACAAACTATTTATGCATATGCACAAAAAAGCACTTCACTGTATTCAACCTTCTTGGAGAAGGTGGAGCTGGTAGTTAAGAGGATACCACCTACTGACTCCATGGTGCTACTGGGGTCTTCAATGCTCATGTTGGGAATGATGGAGAGAATTTGAGGGGCATGATTGTGAGAACAGCTTCCCAGATCTGAACCTGACAGTGAAGTGCTATTAGCCTTTAGTGCAAGCCATGTATATCCAATAACAAATGCTTTGTTTGAACACATGGTTACTTATGTGTACTTGGTACCAAAGCACTTTACCCAAAGGTCAATGATCAATTTTATAATTGCATCATTAGAGACCATATGTTTTAGACATGTAGGTAAAGATATGGGCAGAGAGATTACGAAAGCCAAAAGGGCTGCAGTAAAATCAGTTGCGGAATCGAAAGCTTGGGCATGGAAGGAGTTTGGAGAGGCCAGGAAAAATGACTTGAGTGGCTTTAAAGATTTTCTGGCAAACAGTTGAGGGCCTGAGGAAGAGGAGACAAGACCTTTTACAAGCTGACCACGAGTGAGAGAATGTTGATCTCTAGAGAGACCTCTACAGGACTTCCTTAAGACAGTAGACATTCTCCTTCTTTTAGGAGGAAGTTCAAGAATTCTTGGGTGTTTTGGAGTCCATCTCTTTGGCCAAGGTTATGATGGCAGTTCCTGAAACTTTACAAGGATACCCTCTGGTTGCCTGCTGTTAGATCTGTACCAGGCACATCTCACATTCCCAGGCTTGGGAACCTCTGGGGTTCCCCCAGGAAGAGCTAGAATCTGTGACTGGGGATAGAAAGGTCTGGACTGACCTTCCAACTCTGTTCCCACTGCAACTTGCCCCACCAGTGAAAGCATAAGGAAAATGAATGAATGAAACATATAGGCCTATACTTACTAATACAGTTGAGTGCTAAACCTTACCTGTCACATGAATCTTAAAGGCCAGCTTCTCATTTCCTACTTCACAGGTGTACTCTCCTGCATCCTTCGTCTCCACACTGTCCAACACTAGTTGACGGATTTTGCCCTTTGACTCCATGTGGACGGTCTTACTGGAGATCAGCCGTTTGCCATCTTTATACCACTTCACCTCAGTTTTCAAGTCAGACACTTCACAGCTCAGTGTGGCTTTCTGAGAGGCAGAAACTTTCACCTCCTTCTGATAGGTATCCTTGTTGATGAAAGTAGCTTGAGGTTCTAGATTAAGAAACAGATCAGGTCACTCCAACTGCACACACTTGGGGAACAGGATAATCCAAGGACAGGAAAGTTCCAGTGGTGCCACTATGATGACTGATAATCTGATACAGTGAACAAGTCAGAAAATAATTTTCAGGGCATGTTTGAGAACTAATAATTGCACGACTAATATTTGAAGGAAACAAAACAAAAAAAGTTGCTTTTTAAAAGTTTATTATTTATTGCAATCATCAGGATTGCATATTGAATCTCAGCAGGTATTGTAATAATTCTCATCTCCTTCATTGTTGAGATTTGTCCAGTAACCAAAAAATGAAACTTATGAAATGCCATAAGGAAGTTTTTCATGTGTGGTATCTTGGTAGAAACAGCCAAGCCAGCATACCCATCAGGATTTGGACTAAAAATGGACTAAAATTTCATTCTTGTGCTCACTGCCATGTACCTCTGTTTGTATTTATGATAAAACCTTGGAGCATGTGTTGCTGCACTAGTTGAAATATAGCCTGTGTGAGGTTTTAATTATTGTCCTGTTATATACAACATATAATGCATATTGTATAATATTGTGTAGACACTGTCCATGAATGTTAAATGTCTCCTCACAGAAATCAACACCAAATCAGTGATTACACGTGTCTTTGTAATTCGTTTTTTATGAGGGGCCCACCATACAAGTTCCTGTGCAAGTTGTTACTATAGAAATAATAACGTATCAGAATGCGCACATTAATAGAAATCCATGACTTGTCTTGCAGCCAGAACTAATGCAAGAGCTGCAGTTAGAGGTAATTAATCAATGTCTTCTGACCAAACAGCGCTAGGAGCAGGGAATGTACTGAAGGGGAAACATGCTAGCTAGGACTAACGTTGTTGAAGAAAGAAAGAAAAGTCATTCTCCTACCTGCCACCTGAACCTTAAAGACCAGCTTCTCGTTTCCAACTTCAGAGGTGTACTCTCCTGCGTCCTTCGTCTCCACACTGTCCAACACCAGTTGACGGATTTTGCCTTTCGTCTCCATGTGGATGGTCTTACCAGAGATCAGCTGTTTGCCGTCTTTACACCATTTCACCTCAGCTTTGGAGTCAGACACTTCACAGCTCAGTGTGGCTTTCTGAGAGGCAGAAAGTTTCACCTCCTTCTGATAAGTGTCCTTGTTCACAAAGGTTGCTTGAGCTTCCACTGGGGCAGCTGTTAAACAAAGTGTTTTTTCACTGCACATCTAAAACAAAATTGGCCTGAATAAGATTCAACAGACTTTGGGGGTCTAGTTCTAGATTTGGGAGTAAAAATGACAGTAAAAGGTGTTGCTTTATCACACAATGCTACAACCCCACTTCCAAAAAAGTTGGGATGCTGTGTAAAACGTAAATAAAAAGAGAATGCTCTTATTTGCAAATCATGGAAACCCTATATTTCATTGAAAATAGTATAAAGATAACATATCAAATGTTGAAACTGAGAAATCATTGTTTTTTGAAAAATATATGCTTATTTTGAATTTAGTGCCAGCAACATGTTTCAAAACAAGTCGGGACAGGGGCAACAAAAGACTGGAGCAGTACTATAATGTTAAAAAAACTAATTAGGTTAATTAGCAACAGGTGAGTAACATGATTGTGTATAAAAAGAACATCCCAGAGAAGCGGAGTCTCTCATATGTAAAGATAGGGAGGGGTTCACCACTCTGTGAAAGACTGTGTGGGCAAATAGTGC
>JAOTRR010000051.1:693422-703756 GCA_028570945.1 Gogo arcuatus
TATATATATTTATTTACTTACTTACTTACCTAAGAGTGTGACTCCGAACAGCGTCCCGTACATGACGACATTCTGACTGCACCAGCTCGGGAAAAGCACTCTTACAATTCTGGAGAATCTCTTGACGAACCTCCAGTCCAGCCTCAGTCTGGGGGGAAAAAATAGGATTTCCAAAACAGCTGAATTAATTCAATCCTAACACTCTGCTTTCTGCTCTTGTGGATGATCCAACACGGATACACTAAAAATCTCAATTTCCCCAAACACGGTTTACACTCTTTAGTGATTAATCTCACCTGCATACTGTGGATTTGTACCTCAAGTCCAGCTCCTACTCTTGTTTTACACTTCATGGCTATTGATTTCATTCATGTGCTTGAGTGAAGCGTATCCTCCATTGAAATCGCAACACTTTCTATAGACTGTGCACTTTATCTAAAATCATAACCTGCAAAAGATACCATGCCTCTGTAATCTGTACACCATGATACTCATTTTATACCAAGAAAATAAACACATACACACTGACCCATATTTTAGTATCTACTAGTCTAATTAGCAGATCACCAAAATTAGCAATGAAGGTGCTCGAGAGCAAATGATTTAACAATTTAACCCATCTTCTTTTGGTTTTTGGGTGAATCAAATAATTAACATCTCTTAAAAAAACGAAGCTAAAATCACCAGCAATGTAAATTCACCTCCTCATAACTGGAATGCTAGTTTGTAGTTAGAAAAAAAACCCCTCAAAGCACACATTCTGCAAACATTAAAACAACATTCTGTTATGGTTATAACTAACAAGGAACCTTCGCTGAAGGTTACTTTTAGGTTTGTTTGTTTTTTTTTTTTTAAAAAACACCCCCTCCCAAAAAACAAAACACTGTTGTGTTGAGAAACATTGTGCTTAACAGGTGACTTGGCAAACTTCAAGAACTTCCAGTAAGCGAACATTATGCAAATGTTCCCTGAATGTTTGCTTGCACTTAACAATAAAATTTAAAAAATATATACCAAATTAGGGCAAACTTCTTGTTCGGAGATCATGGAAGAACATTACAGGAATGTTCCCGGATGGTTAGTTTGAAAGAAAATATTCCAGGAGCATTTCCTGGACGTTTGTTTGTCAGAGAATGTTCCGAGAACGTTACAAGAACGTTCCCTGAAGGTTCATTTGCAAGAAAACGTCACAGAAACATCACAGAAGGTTAGTTTGCATAGAGAATGTTACGAGAATGATTCAAGGTAAATCTGAAGGAAAAAAAAAACGTTTCAGGAACGTTACAATAAGCTTAATTTGTTAGAGAATGTTACAGAATGTACCAAGTTTATAAAAAAAAAGTATCTAAAAGTAGTACTTAGTGAACTGGGTTCACCAAACATTGCTTATCAGTTGTATGTGTAAATAGATAGTGAAATAAACTTAAGAGAACGTTATTTTAATGTTCCTAGCATGAAGGAAGTGGATGAAGTGATTCATATGAAATGATTGCAGCGCGTTTATAAGGTGTTTATTTGAGGAAATAATCAGGATTTGTTTGTTTGTTTGTAATAAAATCCCAGCTACCTTTTGGGATCGATGTTCCTCGAGGTCGGCATGGCAGAGAGGCAGAGAGAGAGAGAGAGAGAGAGCAGTCAGAAATGATATTTATTAACTTTATTTCTGTCCTTCAGGGTGTGAAGTCTGACTGCACATGTGACATTGTTACAACAGCAGCAGCACGCCTCCTTTTTTTTATCTTCTTCTTCTCCTCCTCCATCATCAACAACAACATCCAGAATTCATCCCGGAAATAATGTCTGATTAATGATCAGTCTCAGCTCTTCTCATGCACTTTGCTCTAAAATATCACCATCTCTGAAAAGAAAACACTTCCTGCTCCAGAAAAGGAACGCTGAAGTTCACGCACGTGGTCCAATTAACAGAGCGCTTGTTCTTCTTCTTCGTCTGCGTCTTCTATCAGGTTGTGAGTCTCATCGCCCCCTACTGGAGCACTGTGCAAACTGCAATCAAGTTTCCACCACAGCGCTGTTGAATTCTCCATTCGGATTGGTCAGAATGTGTTGATTACACACCGCTCCTCACCTTGGTTCGAATACATGATCGTTTCCATAGTAACAGCATACATACAGCTGACACTCCCAACTGCGGACATACAGTACTTACATGACACGCCCACTTCGCAGAGCCGCCATCTTGTACACTCTGACAGCCTTTTCGACCTCGGGTTCGGTTTAGGTTCAGGGTTAGGAACTTCCAGTGGGTGTGTCTTGTGGTTTCCGAGACCGCAGATAGACCCTGCTTGACGCTCCACATAAACGTAACCATATGATAAAAAAGGCACGTGTCATCACTGTCACACTGAAGTTTCGACAGGTTTTTTATTTACCATTTATTGAAGGAGTCTCCAGTGTCAGAGCTTTAACAATGAACCTGTAATTTTTGTTCTGTTATTGAACAACACATCACGCTTTTTTTATCCATTTATTGTTACATTTAACGTAGTGGAATGTCCACTGAACTAGTTAGTTCCTGTTCTCACTTACATTGTAGCAGCTATAAATAGTCGTTCCCTCACCAGCCTCTCTTTTATCTCTCGCTTGAAGTTAATAACATGAATAAATAAATACACACACACACACACACACACACACACACACACACACACACACACACATACAGCTTGTCGTCTTTTGTAACAAAGAAACCACAAAGCATCCTGTAGATGTCGGAAAACCTGCTACACAGCGCTGACACTGGAGACTCCTTCCATAAACATTAAATAAACATCTCCTTACAGAAAACGTCTCCTTTTTCTTTGTTAAATAACAAGATATTTAACTATTAGTGTTAGATTATGCAGAGCGTCTGCATCACACGTCCCCGTGTAAACTGTTACCATAGAAACAATAACGTGGTCACATTGTTATAAAAAGAGCTTTCAGAGATGGGTCCAAAAATTCAAATTCAAGAGGCAGTAACAATCCAGAATTTCCATTTTATTTTCATTGTTTAAAATGTATAATAACATAACAGGATTTGATAATAAATCCCATGGGCACAAAAATGTTCCACCGCAAGAGACTATTTACAGGAATGAAAATTAACATAGATACCTCTCCTGATCGAACGGGACGACGGCTACGCTAACAGTGCTGCTCTGGAATCTTGAAACATCGAAAATGTATGTATGTATTTATTTATTTATTTATCCATCCATCCATCTATCTATTTATTTATTTAAGGTCAAATTTGTCAAATTTATTGCTGAACCAATTATGGACAGCATCATTATATGTTCTAAAAGAAATAAGAAAGAATGACGCTAGGATTAGAAATAGGCACTGTTAAACATTAACAGGTAATATCTGAAAGAAAAGGGAAAGAAAAGCGTAACGAGGTTCTTAGTTAAGACCATGCATACACAGCACATGGCTCGGTAAACAATACGTTTGATTGTTCATTCGTTTTAGTCCTCGTCTGTGTTATATTAGAGGAGCTTTATTTATTTATTTATTTATTTATTTATGACTACTTCGTTCCCCCTTCGTCCTCTGTACATACGCTGTACCATATACAGTATGGCTACGATATTTAACAAGCAGGAGCGTGGCGAACAATTCTCTATTCTACAGTGTTACGACGGGATTCATGAGTTTCGTCTAGAAGAAAACAATCGATTCTTTTGTTGAATCGTTCCAGGACATAAACACGATTCAAATTTCCAACATTGCATCAGCTCGGAATAATGTACTTTTTTTTTTCTCCACAAAATACAAAGTACAAATGGAAGCTATATCAGTTATGCGTGCGATATTGAGTTAAGCCCAAAAAAAAGAAAGAAAGAAAGAAAGAAAGGGAAAAGTGATCAAAGGTTTGAATGTCAACACACATAAAAACGAACTGTATTTCTTTTCAAAAGTATTAAAGAAAGAAAGAAAGAAAGGAAGGAAGGAAGGAAGAAAGAAAGTGCTCTCGTCAGACGTGTAAAAAAATAATTTATACACCTCCTATGCAATCGGTCTGTCTAGACAGTCTGCATCGTTTTGTTTAGCGATGGCCTTTCTGTCCATCCTAAGGGCTTTTTTTCACACAATTATCTGTCATTTGTTAAACGGCAAGCAAACTGGGAGGATGACGGTGGCACACGCTGGTCCGGCTAAAGGTTCTGCTACTTCGCCTTCGAGTTCGGTCCACGTTCCTTTCTCCGGGCTGTAGCAGATAGTGGACGACTTGTAAGCTCCCTGAAATAAAAGCATGTTTAAGTGAAAATGAATCAAAACATCGATAAATCACATGTATACAGCACAAAGTAAGGAATAAAACACGAGGAGGCATGCTGTAGTAGGACAACAATCAACATCAAGTCGATTATTTTCCAATAACAGCACATCCTGAAGCATGTTATTCCTCTTACACCACAGAGATTTCCAACCATTACAATTTTACAACATTACAGCAGCTATAAACAGTCATTCCCTCACCAGACCATACGTACTAAGCTCCACTAGTGTCCGAGCTGCTGTTATAGAAAATTAACCAACACCTCCTGGCCAATCAGAATGGAGAATTTAACAGCGCTGTGGTACAATTCACTACAATCTCATGTGTATTTCTGCTAACATGTTGCCAGATGTTGGTTGTAGTTACCATGCTCCAGCTGTAGCCTCCAACCAGGTAAATGCTGTCGTCCAGGACGGCGCAGCCGGGACCACTGCGGCCCTCCAGGATGGGCGTCTGCAGGATGTTCCACTGATCTCCTTTAGGGTCATAACATTCCACCAACATCACATCCAGATGAGAGAATCCTACAGGAAAAGACAGAGATGGTTAATGTCTTGTAGAACAGAACGGAAGACACGTTTTCTTCGACTGGGACCCTGTTTATTAAAACAAGCAAGACAAAATTGCACTATTTAAAAAGTAAATGGAAATTTTTGCTTGCAAAATGTTTTACCCATTAATAGAGCATATAATCACTCTATTAAAAAAACATATCATATACTTGAAGATCTGGATGAACTACATGAAATGGATCACTTCAATTATAACCCAAGGACTTATTGTTCCTTGGCAATTCATGATAAAGTTTTTTTAAAAATATTTCCAATACATTTGTTAAAGATAATAAACTGGCTTTTCATTAGTCCAGATACTGAATGTTATTAACAGGACAAATAAACTGACTAGTGTTGTATGTTACTTTTATGCAACAGTGCTGTTGAATTCTGGATTCTGATTGGTCTGGATGTGTTGATTTATTCTGTATATTAATGAGCTTGTTCTAACATGTTATCGTTTCTATAGGAACAGCTCGTACCTGTTTCACAACCTGATATTTTGCTAATATAAGTGAAAACAGTAATTAACTTGTTTCTCGGATGCTATACAACATTAACTGTTACTATAAACGGATATATTTATTATATTTGTGTCGTTTCTTAATAAATAAAAAAATAAGTGCAAGTGTTGGCAAATTGCTGTGGTATAAGCCGAATAAAACACTTTGGGATGTGATATTATAGGAAAACAATTCTTTATCAAACTACTTAGTCCTTGATTATTTTCCTGGAACAGCATGTCCTAAAGTTATAACCTACTTTTCCTAAATTCGGACATTTTTTTGTCCCATTCAATATGAATTCATGTGAATTTTACCTTTTAAGTGATTTCCACCAATAGCGTACAAGCGATCGTTCATGACTGCGAGTGCGTGTATCGCACGTTTAGTGTTCATGTCCTGTTTCCTGGCCCACACGTCCATCACTGGGTCATAGCAGTACAGCCAGGACACATACTCGCCATTATGGACTCCACCTGTGTGTATTTTCATATATATTATTATTAATATTAGTATACGGGATAAGTTTTTTGGGATATATGACATGAAAATGATTGTGAGGTGGGCGGAGCTTAAAGCCTCCTTCAAAGTTGCTAAGTTTCTCATAATGCGGTGATTGTGAGCGGACAAATACAAAAACACTAAAATAAACATTTCTTCATCTGTTCATTTTTTATATTTTCTATTGCTGTTGTAATTAGAAATGCTACAGACGCATTTCCCCACAGATCTGAAATTTCTTTCAGACTCTACTTGCCTTAAATGTGGGAAGATTTTTGAAGGAATCCTGACTTGGCTTAAGACAGACTCACCTGAAATGTAGATTTTCCCATTATGGACAGCGCCGGCGTGAGCTGCGAGGGGTTGGGGAAGAGACGAAACATAGTTCCATTCATTAGTCTCCAGGTTATACGCCTCCACGCTGGACAGGTAGCCTGTCTCGTTCCTTCCTCCAATCACGTAAAGGTGTTTATCAAGACAACACGCAAAGAAACTCGCCCTCCTGAAGAACAAATTGTTCAGACTCGGTCATGTCTTTAAAGTAGTCATAAAAAAAGAAACACTTTTACTTTATAATCCGTACCTCTCCTGCATCGGAGGCAGCTGGATCCAGCTGTTGAATCTTGGGTCGTATCGGCTTACAAAATTGGTGCTGTGTTTGCCTGCAGAGGAATCAGAATTCATTTACATACCCTGATGTTTGTTTAAAGATGGATTGTTTTTGTTCCAGTTGAACGATAATGAATTTCTATATTTCTATATATTTTACCATTCGGGTTCCACTGGTCTTCTCCACCTAGTAGCAGAAGAAAGTTCTCCACTTCTACTACACAGTGATGGGCGCTGTTGTAAGGCATTACTGCAAAGCAAAGCCATACAAAGAACGATTAAGAACAGCACTGTTGAATTCTCAGGTTGGTCAAATAACAGCAGCTCTGAAATGTTTATATTAATGTTATCATTTCTATAGTAACCACTAACACAAGGAATTTCACGTGTTGTTATTTAACCAAGAAAAACATACAGTGTAATCACTGCTCTGATGACTTTTTTTGGAAGGAGATATTTATGTAACATTTAGGGAAGGAGTCTCCAGTCTCAGTAATGTGACAAGCTGTGTTTTTTTTGTCTTAACTTCAAGAGATGGAAAATGACTGTTTATAGCTACTACAATGTCACTTACTTACTTACTCACTAGGTCGGCCTCAGCCGGGACCAATGTCATGATCCATATTTGGGCCTTACTATGCTAGTGCCAGTGGCACCTGAGCGTATGGATCGCAACTCCTCAAACGCTGATGGATGGCCAGTGGCCACCTATGGGCAATTTAGGGTATACAGTTGACCTAATCTGCATGTCTTTGGACTGTGGGAGGAAACCGGAGCACCTGGAGGAAACCCACACAGTACTATAACATAAGCGATAACAGGAACTAACTTGTTTCATGAATGTTCTGTAACATTAAATGGGTAAAAGGTATGACGTGTTTTGTTATCATTGGCAAACTGCTGTGGTATAAGAGGAATAAAACACTTTAGGTGCTGTTATAGGAAACTTCACTGTGGTAACAGTCACTCTGCTTCCCTTTGTTGATTATTTTCCTCTACCAGTACAACACAAAGTGTTTTCTTCCTTATGTATTTACAATAAAACATACCACAACAAGAACAAGAAACTGCGTGGGTTCCCATATCGCCATATTGCTGTAGCAAGGACTAAAAAATCGTAAAATGCTACAGCTAAAGTGCAGATGTTCTATCAATATGTTTGAAAATAAAATTCGGGCATTAATCTGTCTTTAACAGTACATTTTGTTGATGCGTTTCCATCTAAAGTGACCCTGCTGTTGGAATAGAGAGAAACGGTCTCGAGGTGGCAGTCATAATGAACACGATCATGTTCACTCAATAAATCTCTGGCCCGTGCCACTGCTGTGTAAATCAGTCGTACGTTAAGAGCCACCTGTCTGTCTCTATCATTCATCTACACTGTCACTTCTCCGCTGCCTGATGGATCGCCGTCGCTGGCAAATTAGACAGCCTTGAATCGCACTTCTTTCATTGACCAATTCCACAAAGTTCTGCGAGTGACACATCTGAGCTACAGCCTGGCAAGATAATACAATTTTATCTAACGGAGGTCAGCGAGGTGACTGCAGGAGCAGAGGATAAGGCAGCTAATAAAAAGATCATCCAAAGAAACAGGAAAGAATATGGAAGGTGATTCCACGACTGGCTTTTATACTTCGTAAAAATTCAACTTTTCAACACTTTCAGCATTGTGTCTCAGAAGAAAAAAAACCCCATTCAAAAACACTTTTTTTTTTATTTACAAGATTTCTTTGAGTAAATGAATAATGGGGGCAAATACACAACATCTGATTAACTGCAACTCAAGCTATGAACATTAAAGATATTCTAATTATGTATATAAAATTTTGTTAATTAATTAATAATGGTTAATTAATTATTTGTTAATTTCATTCAGTCAATAATTTTGGGTAAGAAGTTTTATACTTTCAAAATGTCACTATCAAAATATATTAAAATAAAGAAAATTATTTCAAGAACATTAATGAACATACTGTACTTTTCTTCTTCTCATGATCTTCAGGAATTTCGGGATGAAATTAGATTCACTTCTAAATATCTTTAGACAACTTTGTATTTATGTAACCGCTGCGTCAATTTTTATTTGTGCACAGAAGCTTATAGATAGACTCACTCCTGTGTAATATGACAACAGATTTCATACCTAATGTCTTAATTTTTGTTACAACTATACAGTATATACAAGTAATTATAAGTTCTATGTTATACACAACCAAAATAAGGGACCAACAAGGCAAATCGGCAGACCTTTGACTGTATAAATGTACAAAATCAATACAATTAAAGGTGTAAGAGTCGTTTTTTAATATTCTTTTTACTAGTAGACAAAACCTGAAAAAATATGTAGAACATGATCAAAAATAATTATTTAAGCCATGGCATCAAAGCAAGAGTATTATATGATAGAGAAAACCCCTTTGGAAAGCTGAGGTCTGGGCCAGAATGCTTGTTTGTGTTTACGCAGTCTTTTTACAGACACGCCCCAACATCCCTTCACTCACTCCACCCCTCAAAAAACATCATGATAAAAAACATAGTACATTAGAATAAATATCGATAGCACTTCCATTCTCCAAGATATCAGTTTCGTGACCAATAACACATTAACAATATTGATATATAATTGCAAAAATAGTTGTTCTGGACCATTAAACAGCATCAAATTTTTTGCTTGCTAATGAAGAATGATGTATCTCACACATTTTGTCATTTGCTGAATTCATGGTTCTGAGTTTATTGATCTATTTTGCCCCCTAGTGGAATAACAATGACATGCACTTTTTAATCTGTCAATTAAATTATGGCCCACAAGGTGATCTGAATTTAGATTACGGATAATAAATTTATTTCATGGGCCGGATTACACCCTTTATCAGGTTGGTCTCAGTTTCCAGGCCGTATGTTTGTCTTTGACACCCCGGGCCTAGTGGTTAAAATGTGAATACCATGCTGGTCATGTTGAAGCAGGGGGGCGTGGCTTTGTGTCCATGAGTGGGACTGGGAGGCGGGGTCTATTCAACACCTGTTGTCCTTCACCTACTTAACCTAGAGCTTCAATCTTGACTAATGCACCTTTAAGACAGACACTTCATTTACACAGCCGTCTTTTAAACTAAATTTAGCTTTCACTACAATATCATATTCATGGACCGACTTATTTGTAACCTTCAAAATTAATTAATTAAACCCATCATAGTCACCAATTGTTAACTAATTAACCATTAACCAATAACCAACTATACCCTGATAAAGAAGACTTGCTCGGCTCAGATTGGGGTAGATAGCAATTTGAGTACACTAGATGGCACTCACTCCTTTATGAAAAGGAAGATAAGTCACAGATGCTGTCGTCCCTGGAGATTTTTATATGTAAAGCATAAAATGTGTGCCCTCTTTTGGGTGGTGGATCAATGCAAAATCCGGAGTAAATGTTATATCTGTAGTACATTGTAGGGGTTTTGTAGTAGTAGTAGTAGTTGTTATTGTTGTTTAGAAAGTAGAATTATTGAGAGAATTATTGAGTATGTTGAGAATTTTTTTTTTTTTACTTCAAACGTCACCTGTCTTCACGGAAACTTTATCCATCATAATAGAATACTGACAAAAAACTAACATGCCTTTGCCAAAAAATAAAAAATAAAAGAAGAAGGAAGCCTGCTCACATTCTCTACTCTGTGAGTTTAAGGCACCGAGCTTGCTAACAATGTTTGTTTGGTGTCTGGTCAATTTCTTCATGATTTAAGGCAGCTAGCTCGCTAAAAACGATTGTTTGGTGTCTTTTCACTTTCTTTACTTGTTTTTAAGGCGGCTAGCTCGCTAAAAATGATTGTTTGGTGTCTTTTCACTTTCTTTACTTGTTTTTAAGGCGGCTAGCTCGCT
>JAOTRR010000051.1:749403-765204 GCA_028570945.1 Gogo arcuatus
CTGTTAATTGAAAAGCATTCCAGTTGACTACCTCATGAAGCTGGTTAAGATAATGCCAATAGTGTACAAAGCGGCACCAAGGTAAACGCTGGCTACTCTGAAGAATCTAAAATATCAAACATATTTTGTTTTTAACACTTTAATGTTTACCTCATAATTCCATATATGTTCCAGATGTTATTTCATAGTTTAAGTATCTTCAGTATTGTTCTACAATATACAAAAGAGTCAACATGCAGAACAAACTTATGAATGAGTAGGGGTGTACAAACTTTTGACTGGTATTGTAAATGTAAACATCAGGAAATAAAAGCTGAAATGCTGATCTATCGTCTCATATTCATCTTTTGATCTCAAACCCAAATATATTCAGTGTATAGCAAAAACAAAAGAATAGGCCTTGCCGTTCCAATACTTTTGGAGGGGAGTGTGTGTGTGTGTATATATATATATATAAAAGTGTGTCCAAAAACTATAAACTATAACCTATAATACAGAAATGATCAGTCTTATGCATTATAAAGCTGGCTCCATAACCTGAAAAGTAGCATTACAGCATAAAGTAATGCTGATTCTCAATAGCATCATATACCTCCTCTGCTGATACACAAACTCTGTAAGATGTAGTCATGAAAATTAATGAAAGATGACTTAAGACGTAATAACGAGGCTTGGTTACTGGTTTTGCTGGTCGCATGGCTACCCAAACGACTGGGTATTAAAATGGAATAAAACCAGAAGTAGACTATTTTCAGACAATAGGTGGACTATGAAGACTTTTCTTACCCTCATGCTCTGCTCCTGAACGAGTGTCTGCTGCTTCAGGTCCTCCAGCCGAGCCTTGGTGTTAGTGTGGCGGGCAGTGTGCAGTGCCAGCTCACCCTTGGCCTGATCCCTCTGTTCCTCATTTTGACTGATCTTCTCTAGTATCCGCTTTTGTTCCTTCTGCAGCTGCTGCACCGCCTGCTTGCTACAATGAGTAAAACACACACACACACACACACACACACACACACACACAAAAGGCAAATATTCACATTATCACTTCATTAGATAAAATGATAAAAATTAAGAACAAGGAGAAATGGACACTCATTAAATACGTGCAGATTTTGCCAAACACTATAATGATCAAAACTCGACAGTTCCTTTACTGCTTGGTAGTAAAACAACTTTATAGGCTTCATATATTTCATACCGCATTTGCATTTACTGTATAGTGTTTGTTGTACAGTGTTTACTGTATTGTGATTATTGGATAATGTTTGTTGTAGAGTGATTATTAGATACAGTTTTTGCATAGTGCTTGTTGTATAATGTTTACTGTATAGTGTTTACTGTATAGTGCTTGTTGTGTTTATTGCACATTGTTGTATATAACAATAATGTACATAACAATATTGTATATTATTCATTGTATAGTGTTCACTGTACACTATTTATTGTGCTTATGGTGTAGTGTTTGCTGTTAAGTGATTATTGTATAGTTTTCATTGCATAGTGTTTGTTATATATTGTTTATTACATATTGTTCATTGTATATTGTTTACTGTAGTGTTCATTGTATAATTTTCACTATATCGTCTTTATTTTGTAGTGTTTATTGTAGATAATGTTGTGTAGTGTTTGTTGTATGTTTATTTTATAGTGAATTTGTATATTGCTTCTAGTGTAGTGTAGTTAACTGTTGTATTGTGCTTAATATACAGTCATTTATACAGTGTTCGTTGTATATTGTTTATTGTATAGTGTTTATTATGAAGTGTTTGTTGCGTGTGTTTAATGTATGTTTATTTTATAGTGAATTTGTATATTGTTTATAGTGTAGTTAACTGTTTAATAGTGCTTAATATAGTCATTTGTACAGTGTTTGTTGTATATTGTTTATTGTTAAGTGATTATTGTATAGTTTTCATTGTATACAGATTGTTGTGTAGTGTTTGTTGTTGAGTGTTTGTTGCATAGTGTTTATTGTATGGTTAATTTATAGTGATTTATGTATATTGTTTACTGTAGAGTAACTGTTGTATAGTGTTTAATATACGGTCATTTGTATAGTATTGTGTTGTATATTGTTTTTTGCATAGTGTATAGTGATTGTTGTGTAGTGTTTGGTGTATAGTATTTGTTTTATAGTGTTTGCTGTGTAGTGTTTATTATAGTGTTTGTTGTAGATTGCTTAACGTACAGTGATTATTGTAGAGTGCCTAATGTATAGCAATTGTGTTTAGTGTATAGTGTTTGCTGTGCAGTGTTTAATGTATAGTATCTAATGTATAGTGCTTATTGTAGGGTGTTTACTGCAAGGTGTTTGTTGTGCTGTGTTATGTTTATTGGATAGTGATCATTATATAGTGTTTATTGTATAGTGTTTAACATGATCATTGGTTATGTGGTGTTGGTTATGTAATGATTGTTACATAATGTTCACTGTATAGTGTTTAGCGTAGTGTTTAAAGTGTAGCATTTGTGTTGCGGTGTTTGTTATAGAGTGTTTATTGTATAGTGTTTACTCTAAACTGTTTATTGTACAGTGCTCGATGTATAGTGTTTATTTTGCTTATTGTATGGTGGTTATTGTTTAAAAACGATGTAATAAACTAATAAACCAAGCATTAAGTAAAGGTCCGATGTACATATACACTATATATATATATATATATATAGAGAGAGAGAGAGAGAGAGAGAGAGCAGCAAACCTTTGACGGATCTTCTTATTGTAGTCCTCGGATTCTATTTCATGTTCTTTATTTTTATCACGCAGGCGCAGGAGCTCCTGACGCTTCCTGCTGAAGAGCTCCTCAGACTCACAGACATTTGCTTCTCCTTCATGCCTCTGATAAACAATAAGCGTGACAGTTATAGTTTTGTATATGCATTTAAAAAAGTGTAATTTTTTTTAAATGGCATGCAGGCATGAGCAAACATGCAGCAGGATGAAGATGAGATTTGGCTGTATCTGTGATACTGCTGCTTGTTTATGCAGATTATTGCAGAGGAAACATGGCATTTGGACTAGTGGAGCTTTTACATTTTTTTTTTTTGATCATACATTTTACAATGTAGATGTATTTTTTTTCATAAATATGTACGAATGACATGCAATACTAGTGAGATCTTAAAAAGATCACCTTATTTACTATTTCAGAATGTTTATGCACCATATACTTAATAATTTTAATGCAGTATATCATGTAAAAATTCTCATTAAAAGATCTAAACATGAGATCAGTGTTACAACAAAATGGTGGTGGTGTGTTTAAGACTATGGGCCAATGTCCAAAATAAATCATGGGCCTTTCCTGCCCTCTAGAGGATGACTGAAAACGCTTTTTTATCATGTTTTTTATAATCAACACATAACATTACTCTTAATGGATTTATTTTAAAATAGCATTACTTACTGATTTTTTATAATTAATATTAAACAATACTTACAGTTGCTTGGAACTGCTTTAAAAAGTTGGTAAAGTCATCTTGTTTTTCTGCCAGTTTTCTTTCATGACTTTGTAGTTTTGCTTTTAGTTCCATAACCTAAAGCAAGAAAGTTATCATTAGCAAGATAACTTTCAACAGCCACAGCACTGCTGAATTCTCGATTGCGGTTGTTTCGACGGTGTTGATTCATTTTCTATAACGGCAGCTCTGACAATAGTGCAGCTGCAAATCACAGGTTTATATTGAATATTATTTAAGAAAAACATCTTGGATACGGTGAGGTTTTCTGTATGGAGATGTTTATTTAATATTTATGGAAGGAGTCTCCAGTGTCAGTGCTTTGTAACAGTCAGTAATTTTCTGACAAAGGAAATGTGGTTTCACTGTAACAACTTTTTTTTGTGTAATTGTATAACTTCAGGAGAAAAGGAAAAAAAGAGAGTCTGGTGAAAGAACAAATGTTTATAGCTGCTGTAACATTAAATGCAACTCTGAATTGATTTAAAAAAAAAATACATATTGCTCTTTAATAAATAAAATATTGTAATCGTTGGCAAATTGCTGTGGTATAAGAGGGATAAAATGCTCCAGGACAGGCTGTTATAGGAAAATAATGAACTTCGGGGTGGTAACTAACACACCACCCTGTTGTTTATTTTTCTCTAACGGCTCACAGCTGAGTGTTTTATTCCTTACATATAGAATAGTTGCTCATTTATGATTGCTCTGGATGTATGTTCGTAGAGTATACATTCTTATTTCAGTAATATTTTGTTTAACACTCACAGCATTGCTTATTTCGGTCTCTTGTGTTTCTAGAATGGGGATCTGCTGGAGCATGGCATCAACCTGTTTATCTTTAAACACAACCTTTTCCTCAGTCTCACGGATTCTTGCACACGAAACATCCCAGGAAGACTTCAGCTGCCGGAGTTCGGTTCTGAAAACACAGATAAAGTTGAATGAAATCTCACTTTTCCTCATAAGAGCTTCTTTTTTTTAAATTTATTAAAAATTATTGACACCTATAAAGAATTGCAAAAATAATTTGTCATCATTGAAAAAGCTCAATTATTAACAAGGACACACGCTGACATTGATGTAAAGCACCTCAAATGCCCCTCAAGTGCACTTGGGTCCTTGTTTGCGTGGCCTGTGAGGACGTAGTGGTCCCATTTCTCATTACAGGCTTCAAAAGGATGCTCACAAGTACCCCTACTGCACTCGTTGCAACTGTTAGCGAGGACCAAATCTCAAATGGCCAAAATCCCAAATGGCCTCCTGTCCTATATACAGTATATACTGTATGTGCACTTCACAGAGCAAAACATAAGGGCTTGTATATTCTACATAGAGTACTATATAATTCACTGACTGTCACTACTGACTCACATTCGCTCTTTAAGCTGAGCGCGGACGTCTTTGAGTGTCTGTGTGATGGCACCCCTTTCGTTATTCATCTGCACTTCATCATTCTCCAGGTCCTGCTGGGAATTTCTCAGCTCATGGGACAACTTTGTGAGCACCTCCCTTGCCTAAATCAAAGAGAGAAAAACACACATTTGAACATCTTATTTAACATTTATGGAAAGAGTCTCTAGTTCCATTGCTTTGTAACATATGGAAAGTCGGAACACCTGCTCAGATCAGACTGAAACCTTAACACGTACAACCAGGATCTTACTTAGATATCTCTTTAAGCAGTCAGCTATTCTCACCTCCATTAGGGCTGATTCCATCTGCTTCATGTTTCCATTTTCTAAGCGCATCTTCTCCTTCACAAGTGGGCCCTGTTTCTTTACAAAATCAATATTCTCGAGCAGTTGACGATTCTGTGTCTCAGCCTGCTTCAGAATGTTTCTGACTCGCTGCATTTGATCGTTAGTTACTCTAAGATGCCACCTCAGCTCTGCAATGTCTCTGACGCAGGCTTCATATTCTAAGGAGCAATTAAGAACCCATTAATAGTTAATGGTTTATCAGACAAAACGTAGCAGCTTATTAGACAAAACACAACAGTTTATCAGACAAAATAAAACAGTTTTTTAAACAAAACATCGCAGCTTATTTCCAAACGGTACCTAGCTGCACCGCTATGGGAAACTGTTGTTGTTTCCATAGAGAGAGAGTGTCCTGTTTTCTTCTCAGGCGCTGTGCTTTATGCTGTTCCTCTTGCAGTGCCTCCTTGGCCTCTTGCCGATCTGACTCCAGGCGCCTGATAAGTGACACCACCTCCAGCAGAACACCACCTGTCCCCTTCCAGAAGGGACACAACGTTTCATTTTCTACATAAAAAAAGAAGTACTCAGTAATCTGTCTACGAAATTACAAGGTAGAACCAAGACATTTGTGATTTGTTTGGATTTGGACTGTTAGTTCAAGCAGGCTCCTAATGAGGAGTATTCAAAGTTGAGTTAAGCGCGCACATAACGAAGATTTAATACCAAAAGCACCTCAGACGTAACTATAAACTTGAGCACTATTCAGAATTTATGCAAGAGTTACGCACACGTAGGCGGAGTTTGTCTAAAACAGAGGCGTGTCTCATTTACATGCAATTCTGACACTGAACCTAAGAAAACGTTTAGAAACATTCACTGTACAGAAAAAAGTGTTTGTTTTTTTTCTCACAGAGAACAAACATTAAACATTGCTTATCTCAAGGACTGATTTTTTTATGGATAAAATTAGGAACTACACTCACTGTAAGTGTAGCAGATAAGTGCTTGGTCAGCTTATCCTTTAAGGTGTGGACAACTCAAATTAGTGAACGATAAGAGTGGGATAAACTAGCACACATTACGATTCCATGACCTTGATTTAGTATCTCGTGTCTTCATTGAGTTGTGAGCACAATTAAATGTCGACACACAGTTAAAAAAAAAAAAAAAAGATAAGCTGGATCAAGTGCTATTCTATAAGCTGCTGATTAATGAGTGTGGAAGCCATTTTGTTAAATTAAACTGAATTTTGTAGCAATTAAAGTGATAAGGAATTTTTCATGCAGCAATATACTGTCAAAAGACTCCTATCAGATTTTAGAGGTTGAAAAGTCCATGGTTTCATTTTTCAAATGTACTGAACCAGACAGAATACATAACAGCAGCATTGACTACGTACCATAACAAAGCCCCATGCCTTCAATACACAGCTCGGTGTGAGTGTTCAAATGGGACGAATCAAACCTTGAATTAAATATACATAAATTATTAACCTGCATTTACGCGACGTAACAGTGATGACAGTGCAAGCATGGTGCGTACCTCGAGATGCCACTGTTTTTTATTTTTCCTTCAGAAATATCATACTGTTTATCAGCTGCCTATAACAAAAGAACCAATAATGAAATATATGCAAATGCAGAATTAAGCATGGCATAACAGTGAGTGTGCAGAAATTAGATGCTTCTGCTGCAAAAGAAGGCTTTTATCTGTGTTTCGCAGTTTCTTTTCTACTCTAACATACTAACATTCAGTCCAACCTGTAGGTGTTGGTGTTACCTGTTGGGCCCAGTGGTCCAGTTTATCCGTTAGTTCCTGGATGTGGCACATTGCTTTACTCACGCACGGTGTTGGAGTGCTTGCTAGTGCACATGTTTGGCTGGAGTACACTCTCTGCAGTTCCCCTCGATCTGAAGAACAAACCAAGTAACACAAGCTACATTTTTTATTTTAATTGTCTACAATGGGATTGGGCAAAAGATATGGTAAGAAGCCTGATATCTTGTAAGTGTACAGTGTAGTTTGCCAGATGGATCAGCACCATGCTTTACACAGTTGACTGACTATGACTATAACAACGAGTAGAACACCTGTGACTAGGAAAATAATCACCTACAATGTGGTGTGATGATGCTGAGTGACTGTTAACACACTGAAGTTGATTATTTTCCTATAATGGAGCATCCCGAAGTGGTTTATTCCTCTTATACCAATATATTAGCATTTTATTACTTTCTTAAAGAACAACATGTCATAGTTTTTATGCGTTTGTCGTCACTATCATAATCACTTGATCTTACCTTGCAAATTGTCTCCGCCTTCCCTTGAAGAACGGTTTAGTACTTCAATACCCGGCATGGCACAAGATCTAATTGATAGGAAAATTTTTTTTTTTAAAAATTGAGATCAATAGCAATGTGTTTTGGAGTTCTCTCAGAGTTTGGGTACAAAAATCCTATCTTAAACACTTACTTTTATACATACAGGCAAAAATGTAGGCGGTTTTGATGGAGTAACATTTCAGTAAATATTTTTCACAGAATAAATATAAAATATGTTTGACAAATAATGTCTGAATCTTTACATTGTTGCCTAGGGCTTTTTTTCTCCAATGACATCTCACAAAACCAATGCTTACTTTCCAGAGAAATATTGAATCAATCGATTCTTTTTGAAAGCATCAGTTCAGAAGAATCGATTCGTAAGCATGAACAAATTAACATGGGAGGCTATAAAACATGGACCGTATACATGCCTTATAACGTATGTATGTAAATATATCTAAATAGGAATTTGTGGTAAGGTTCCCGTAGGGTTTGGGTACAAAAATGATCTGTATTTGCAAATATTGAATCAGTCGGTTCTTTCTGAATCACTCGTTTCAGAGGAATTGATTCGTAAAGAACCTTGAGGAACATTTCAGCATACACCTATTTTAATTTATTTCTATTTATTTTGTACAGTACAGAGACATATTAAGAGAGAAAAATAGTTCATAATAAATGCTATTTAATGTGAAGTATACCTGTTTTGTTACAGCTTTATTAACTAAAAAAAAAGCTAACGAATTAGCCAAAGTTAACTAGAAAGCTAGTCAGTTAACTTACCCGGTTATGTCCAGGTTCAAACACGGGATGATTATTAATGACTTTAACCGTAATTAGTCTGTTATTTCAGTTTATTTTGGTGTAAAAAGCTGTCTTGTTAGTTTATGTGAAATGGCCGTTTGGCTCCAGCTAATGTGTCTCTATCTCCCTTTTGTGCAGTGAGTTAAAACGGTTTCCTAGCAACAAGCAAGCAAGCAAGCGCGCTCGTGCACTGTGTAGAGGAGGGAGTGATAGATAGATAGATAGATAGATAGATAGATAGATAGATAGATTTTATAACTTATTTATTAGCATATAAATAAATGAATATATTGAGAAATATATACTTTAGCTACAAATAAATAAATAAATAAAGGCAACAAAACTAACCAACTGTTATAGTTGTGCCAAAAAAACCCCCACCATTAAAAAAAGCCGTTCAGTCAGCGTGAATCAAACGAGTCGACACTAACGGTTCGACTCTGTAAAGGAATCGAATCAGCAAAGTGACTCGCCCGTGCCCGTTGATTCCTCGGAGAGATTTCGCATGACGTAATCGAAAGAGACGGCGCTCGAGACGGGGAAGAAA
Source organism: Gogo arcuatus (assembly GCA_028570945.1). NCBI lineage: Eukaryota > Metazoa > Chordata > Actinopteri > Siluriformes > Anchariidae > Gogo > Gogo arcuatus. Next base: position 758,238 of record JAOTRR010000051.1, read on the forward strand.
GCGCGTCCAGAGAAAGACAGCGGTTACAGCTTCACACCATGGCGATGTTTTACAGCTCGGCTTTGATAACCTGAGCGATTCTTTTCATTTATTAGCTTTAAATTTGCCTCGCGCTGATGTCTCGCGCTGGTGAGTAGCAAGTGCAATTCAAGCTCGCGCTATGGACTATGCACAAACCAAAATATCTGAATGAAGTCGTGCTTTTTCCTTTTTTGTTTTTGTTTATAAAAATGCATGAACAGAGCAATGCAAAAAACATTTCAGAGGACTGCTGAAAATAAGTAGTGCGGACTTAGAAAAGAAAGGAGCGCAGCATTGCTTTGGAAACGTAATGAGCGTCTGTTGTCACTATGCACACGCTTATTTATTATTATTATTTATTTATTTTTGCATGCACACTGTATGCACTGTTCTCCCCCTGATAATTTATAGATTGATTGATTTTTTTTTTACAAATTGCAATTATTTTGAATACATTCAATTAACACTTCGATTAAAATACAAATTGTTTATAATATGATTCATAAAAGTAATAGCACAAGACCATCCTAGAGGCCACAGGCTCCCAACTGCTCCTGGAGAACCCCTAGTGCAGCATATTTTACTGTTTAACTATCTATCTAACACACCCACTTTAACTCAAAAAGAGCTGTGAGTTAGCTGATTAGTTGAATCTGTTGTTTTAGAGAAGGGCCAAGACTATACAATGTATAGGACAGGGGATTCTCCAGGACCGGGGTTGGGAATCTGTCCAATACGCAGCCCTATATACAAATCAATTCAATCCAAAATAGTTTTTGTAAACTCAGATAATCAGGTCCTGAACTGTTAGGAACATTTCATGACACACTCCATATACTGTAATTGCAAGCTTTATTTTAGACCAGAGACCAAAGATTCATTACAGACAGCTGTGTTTCTAACATTACAAATTAAACTGCGACTTAAGTTGTTTTCAAATGAAAATAAAAATGCACACTGCGTTATAGAGAACTGCTTAATTTGTAAAATGCATTCCTTCAGTTAAGGGAGTTGTGCGTTAACAGCATTACAGGGGTGCCAATATTTATGGTTTTGCTGCAGGATTTACAATTTTTGACCCATTTCTTCAGCAATGGGGGAGCAGAAAACTACACATTTTTGCTTTTTCACAACATCACTCAAAACAAATGCAAACAAAAGTCAATTCAAATGCTTCCCTTAGCGCTCACTTTCACTTTTGACATGTGAATTTGGGATTTGTAAGCCAATAGAAAGCAAGTGGGCGGGGCTGGGATCTGGTTGGTCGGTACAATAAAAGGAGGAGCTGCTAATTATTAAGTAGCGTCACAGTAGACTTTTGCCTCACTGTTGCTTTATGCATTCCACCGACATACTTTAGGGTTTTTCGATTTTCTTCTTCTGTCTGTGAAGATTTTCTTGTTAGCATTGTTAGCATCTCTGAATGAATCTTTGCACCAAAAAAAGAGATATTTTAATAACATTTTGTTGCCAAATCTTACAACAAGGAACAGAAAAACGTCCAGTCACATAATCGTGGTTGGTTAAAACTAGCAGATTGGAACAGTTTTAATCACAAAAGTCAATGCAACACAAAGTGAACGAGCTGTTCCAACATTTTTGGCAGCCAAGATGTAACCCCTGCCAACAGTGATCTGTGGCAGTCCTGGAATTTTTACCCCCTCCCTCTAGTTACGAGAACAGAACTGAACTGGTGAGCCAATTCTGGCCGAGACGGATTGTTGTATCTGGGATGTAGTTGGCGAAACGTAGCGATGGTGAAACAAATGAACAGAAATAAACATTCGCATTACCTTAAGCTCAACCTGAAGAATGTTTGTGTTTATGCGAGCTCGTTTTCTGGACAAGTTGCTTTCCGACTTGCACAAATTAATGACGCAAGCTACCCAGAACATAGTCATTTTCTTTAATCACAGGTCTATCGTTAGAGGATCTTCATCGTAAAGTCTGACATGGAGAACACACATTATCACATAAGGTTTTAGAATCCAGCCAACATTTTTTTAGTGCAACAAGTAATAATCCTAAAAGAGAGCTGAATTCGCACATTCTAAAACCGGCTTAATCAGGTCTTAAGCAGGTCGTAAACTGTCCACTTATGTTAAACAAAGAGAAGAATCAGGACTCCATCCTTAAATAAACAGTCATTTTTCAAATTCCTCTTCAGTCAGTGTTCACACAGAAGACTTGCTGTTGTTGAAAACAGCTGTAAATGTGTCAGGAATGACCAGGACGTCCATTTCACTGAGTTCCGTGCTGACACGGGAATGTTTCGCATCAAAATTAATGTTCCATGTCATAACAATACTGAGTACTGAAAGCAGTCAGAGTTATGGCACTGTTATTTAGTGGAACTTCACAAGAATCTGGCAGGGTTATTTTTTTTTTATCATGGGAACACAGCAGCACATTTCCATAGCAGCCCCGATAAATAAATCCAGGTGCTATGTAGAGAGACGAGTGTTATTTCCTGTATTGTGAATGAAATATATCTGCAGTAAAACAGCGTTAGGATGCGTAGGATTCCGTGTGGGATGCGTAGGATTCCCTGTAGGGTGTGTAGGATTCCGTGTAGGCTTTGTTTAAAGGTGTAAAAGCTGAAGGACAAGAGTGCAGGTAGGTAAACAGAAAAAAAAACCCCAACAACGACGACAAATAAGCAACTAGGTAAAAAGCATGGCATGCAGACAAGTCATATACGTGTTATGTCATGTATGTCACCTGTCATAAGTTGTCATAACAGTTGATGTCCAATAATATAGCAGTGTCATGTTACCATTTTCATGATTGGTGTTATGTCATAACGTCATTCTATGCTGAGTGTGCTCTTTGCCATTTTGTCATGTTTGATGCTACGACAGCTTATGTCATGATACCTATCTATGTCAAGTGTGCTCTGTCATGTGACATTGATGACATGACATCAATCTATGCCAAGTGTGCTCTACAGTATGTCAGGTTATGACGTATGATGTCATGACAGTTTGTCATGACGTCAAACTGCTTAGGGTGCTCTCTGTCATGCGATAACAGCTTATGTCATGACACAACAGCTATGACAAGTATGCTCTATGTTGTGTTATGTTTGAAGTCATGACAGGTTATGTCATGACGGCAGTATGTTAAAAAAAAGTGCACTCTTTGTCATGTGACATTTGATGACATGACATCAATCTTGCCGAGTATACTAAGTATGCTCTGGCACGTGGTGATATTTGATGGAATGACAGCTTATGTCATGTCAGCAAATTATGCCAAGTGTGCTGTATGTCATGACGTCATTCTGTGCCAAGTGTGCTACTAAGTTATGTTGTGACATCATGATATGTCATGACAGCTTAAGTCATGACAACAAACTATGCCAAGTGTGCTGTGTCATGACGTCATTCTGTGCCAAGTGTGTTACTAAGTTATGTTGTGACATCATGACACGTCATGACAGCTTAAGTCATGACACCAAACTAAGTCAAGTGTGCCCTATGTCATGTGACATTTAATGGCATGACAAGTCTATGCCACCGTGACTTTGGATGTCATGACGTCAATCTATGTCAAGTGTGTGCTTTGTCATGTTGTGATGTTTGGTGTCATGGCAGCTTCATGTTATGTCATGACATCAATCGCTGCCACGTGTTATGTAACACTAGTATTATTGGACATCAACTGTTATGACTGCATATGACATGGTGTATGACATGATTATGACTGTCATGACACTTGGTTGAAGTAAAGCGTTACTGAAATAAATGTGAATTAATTGTATGTATGTTTTCTTTGTCTCTTTGCACGTCTTGAAGCTTTATTCCTCTTATATCACAGCAAATTTCAATGATATCAATAGCAAAGACCTTGTGAATGAGCTGTTGCTATAGAAATGATAAGGTATTAGAATGAGCACATTTGTCTTGGAGCTGGAACTACTATCAGAGCTGCTGTTAGAGATTCTCGTAATACGGGTCATGACCATGAATTAGGAATGTACAAGTGTAGGTCGTATATTAGATTTATCCTCAGCTACTGCTCTCTATTCTCTTTCTTTTAATTACGTGCACACAGAGTGCCTGTATGAGGCGAAAGGCGCCAGAAAGAGACCCAGCAAGTGCAACTGGAGCTAAGGCAGCCGTCTGAGCCGAGCAGGAATGCAAGGCTCGCTCATTTGAAGTTAAAGATAGAGGCAGCGCAGGCTGGAGCCTGACAGTTTCTAATTTCAGCCGGCTGCTCTCGCCTCACTGCACTGCTTTTGTTGTGGTGCTCGGGCCTATTGAGGAAGCAAGAGGGACGTCTACGGAAGGAGCAACATTACAGGCAACACAACTTTGTAAATACGAGTGATAGAGACAGAGACAGAGAGAGAGAGAGAGAGAGAGAAAGACAGAGAGAGAGAGACCATGGTGCTCTCCAGCAGGTATGTCTTCACGCAAACTGTGCTTGTTTATATGAAAAGCACTGCGACAGTCATGCTTATTTTTGGAACGTTTTGTTACACTTGAATATTTACAGTAAACATTTTGTCCTGGTTCAGATACTCAGTGACGTACTATCTATTATTTTTATATTTTTTGGTTCGACATGCCGTTTGTATCAACTGTTGCCTGGTGTCAATGCTTTCCTGGATAAAGGGCAGGACATTCTCTAAACCTAATCATGCATCACACACTGATGAAAAGAGCAGGCTTGGAAGAGCGTGTCCGACTGTCAGATTTTAGCCCTGTAATGGTGGAAAGAAAACATAGTTACGTATTTCAGCACCATGCTGCTGAATTCTCAGTCCGAGAGCTCAGAAGGTGTTGATTACTTTTCTGGAACAGCAGCTCTGACAGTACTTCTGTTATTAATGCGATTGCTTCTATAGTAACAACTTATACAATATAATCTTTCTGGACATTTTCTAACTTTGGCTATCAGGACCTACAAAAATAATCGTCCATGCTATGTTTAGCTTCCTGGCTGAAGTTCAAGTGCAAGATGCCCGATTCATCCTGATGCTCTACTTGTGACTCACCTTCTGCTGTCGCAGATGGTTCCACATGGATACCCTAAAGCAGTGGTTCTTAAATGTTTTTCGCCAGGGACCCCCCGTTTGTTATGGATTTGTTTCATAAGCATTATTTAAAATGTTCACATAATATTTTTTGGGGGAGCTTTCCTTTCCTGAACTTTCCACCAATAGAACACATTAAGTCTGAGTTGACTTTGGTGCTTGGACCCCTAAATGTAACATCGTTGATAATGTGGGTTGTGATTTCCTCCACTGTAACAAATTTTTTTTTAAAAAAGTCACAGCTAAGTTTCACAGAACCCTGGGGGTCCCCCGGACTGCACTTTGAGAACCTCTGCCCGAAAGTCTTACACTTCCCAAAAAACACTCCTCTTATTTATTTATTTTTTTACAATTCATTCAAATTTTTTAAATCATCTGTGTGTAGTACACAAAAGATTTCACCAGATTTTTCTTGACTATATAAGTGTCTGAGGTGTTTTTGTTTTACTATAGCCTCAATGCAAATCAGTTACCTTTAAAGCCTAAAAAGAAAAAAATGAGGGATAGAAAATATGGACTGAAAAAGCATTTCCCCCCCCTTTGCTGTCAAATTTAGTATGATGTAACATAAAAACAAAAAAAGACTAATATGATGATATATGACTGATTTGTTTAATTGGACAAAATGGCTTCCACACTTATTATTCAGCAGCTTATAGAATAGCATTTGATCCAGCACATCTTATTTCTTTGCATTTTATATGTTTTTAATGCCGGGCTCTGACGGTTATTCCATGAGCACAACTCATGACATTGTATTGTGTGTGTGTGGGATGAAAGATATTGAGAAAGACAGATACCTAGACAGATTATACTGCAACATACCTCGAGCTCAGTATGCACTAATGTTAGGACTAGCGGAAATGTCACAGGTTAGCATGAAGCATTTTTAAACCTTAATTCTTAAAGCACACTTCATCCCTCACTGTTCTCCCACGGCCGTGGTACGCTGTCTGGTTTCACCTTCCTTTTGGGACATGGATGATTGGATTCCCTGTTGCTGTAGTGATGTATCACATGATCAGGTTGACAGGGTTAGCTGGGTGCAGTCAGCCATGGCTCTTCACATTGTGCTCACGCTCGTCTTTGTCCTGCTTTGCAGCGACAGACTGTACTTTCTGAGTAATAGAAGAGTGTGCATGCTTTAACCACATCATCACAAATACAAAGAATATAGCTGATTATCTTCATACCCCACTGGTTTACTGTAACACGATTACATGCAGCTAATTGGACTTTAAATATAAATCGTGAGACTGATCACAGTCACGGAGTAGCGCAAAGTATCTCAGTTCTTTTGTTGTTTGTTCTGTTTGGCAGAATGATCGAGGAAGCTGAGCGTAGCAGCAGCACCATGGCAGACAGAAGACAATTGTTTGCTGAGATGCGTAAGTGTCACAATGGTTTTTCTTTTCAATTAACACCAGCACTTGATGGAAAAAAGCAAACCGCAACAATGTTCCACATATGGATGCAAGGTCATAAAGTGATCAAATACTTTTTTAACGTTTTTGAAAGTCCATGAAACAGATTACTTACTTTATAGCAGCTAAAAGTTGTTTCCTCACCAGCCTCACCAGACAATAGCTTGTCCTATTACCAAGAAGCTGCAAAAAGCATAAACTCCTCCTTTGACACTGATGCTGTAGACTCCTTCCATAAATGCAAAAAAAAAAATGTCTTGTTGCGGAAAACGTCACCATATCAACATTGTTCTCATTTCAGGAGCTCTACAGTTGGATTCCATCAGACTTTCCACCTACAGAACTGCATGCAAGCTCCGATTCATTCAGAAGAGGTGCAATTGTGAGTACGAGTGCCAAAATCCAAGAACAAACACTTTTCATACGCTCACTGGCCACTTTAACAGGAACTTGTTCTTGATTGTAAGATTCCTGTTCTTGG
>JAOTRR010000051.1:777575-798281 GCA_028570945.1 Gogo arcuatus
TATATATATAAAAATTAAAGCTATTCTGTTGTATTCGGATTGCACGACTATTAGAAAGCATTTATTTAACATTTATGGAAGGAGGAGTCTCCACATTTCTGTGCTAAATAAAACACATTTGCTGTTGGGAAATAACCAAGTTCCAGGGTGGGACCAGTAACTCTGCTTCATTACAGGACTTCGTTATTGATTATTTGCCTACATCAGCATACCCTCCCCCAAGTGTTTTATTCCTTATAAAATGCATGCAAATGGAGATTGTACCATCTTAGTTGTCTTAGGCAGAACTTTCAGGGTTAAGGATCCCTTAAACTGTCAAATAAATCCCAGATTTCTTTCACGAACATTATTTAAACGTGCACAATAACATTTTGTGTATTTATTGGAGATATTTTTATTCCTGAACTTTCCCCTGCAGAGCACAAGGTCCAAGTTGACTTTTTTTTTTTTTGGGGGGGGGGACAACTTTTAAATTTTGTTTTGTTTCTGAGTCAATGAGAAGGTTGAAATGAAGAATTCAGGAATATACAAGTTCGATGACGTTGGGTTTTCAAACATTCAAGAATCATGGACCTGCTGGACTCACATGGACCTACACTGAGATACATATCATATACATCTATAAATGAGATACCCGAGATACCTGTACTAGGGCAGTTGGCCAAAGAGGATCCTGAAAAACCAGCAATTTTGTGAAAAGCTTGCTTTTGCTTTCCAGTGCTGGAAAAACCAACCGACCCCAATCTCCAAATCATTCAAAACAAGTTGGACAGTTGGCTGAAATCCCATTTGTGTCCACCAGGGGGCGTTCATAATGGCAGCTATGTCATAAAAATGTTCAGAACAGAACATCCACTTGTTCCTGACATGAACAAACAATGAACCATAAAAGCAACAATTGTTGTTTTTTTTCCCTCTTGAATTTCCAGTCAGGTTGATAACAGAGAGAAGTTAAAAACACTATGATCTGTTTATTCAACTGATAAACTGAAAAAAAATTAAAGAGTACAAAATTGTACCTCTGTATTACTGGTACCTTTACTATATGGATTATATCTAGAAATATCCTTTGCGTGCAGTTTACCTTTAAAGCGTCGCTAAAAACTAATTATGGTTGACTGTATTTATGTGACTGATTCTGGAATTGATTTTCTAGCCAATCAGCTGTTCCTCTTCCCTCCACACTGTACCTTTCCTGGCTGCTGAAGTGGTAGTACCTTCAAGCGTACACCTTCAGTACTTTTAATGTGCACCTGGAAGCGCACCATTACAACTCATTTAAGGTATATAAATGGACCATATAGTGGACATTATAAAGGTGTATTGCTTACTGAGAAGGAAGTGCACTTGAGTAGTGTTTACTGTTTTGTAATAGTGTACAGCCTCATAAGCTTTTTTGTGCATAAAGGAAGGTTTGTGCTGTTATCTCCAGTCATCTCTATATCACACATGCACATCCAAAGGGTACTAAGCACCTGAGTACCTTATTCCTTATCCTTCTGCCATTGTGGTACCGTCAAAAGTACAACTTTTGGACATGTCATGTGTGTGTTTTTAGCTAGAAAATGTGCATGTAGTGTACACACCTTTAAAGCTTTACTAAAACGTTTAAAAGTGTACTACAATCCACATTTCCAAGAGAAACATGCACTTTAAAGGTACAAATGATGTCGCCTTGAAGGTACCACCATCCCAGCGACATGGAAAGTTAGTTTAATATATAAGATCATAAAGGAACCAAAGGCACACTTCAGTTATTATTTATTATTTCCTCAGAGTGCACAGCCTCGTCCCTGGTTGCATCCCTTTGCCTAAATGTAGTGAGTAGATTTTACCTAGAAATGGTGCTCTATTAATATTTGATTTATGCACCTTTAAACATTACAAAGGTACGCACATTTCCAGGTGGCTGAGACTCATTAAAGGCACAAAAGGTGGAGAAGATATACCTAGAAATGTTCACGAGGTGTATCTCTAAAGCCTAAAGGTCAGGTCAGTCAGCCAGTCTGACTCTTAGGCTTGCAGGTGAAAGATACACAACCGAACAGATACACAGTAGAGGTACTAGGTGTACCGTTGCTAGCTCCTCCACCTCTTCGACATGGAAAATTACAGTAAAAGTTCTGCGTGTGCGTGTGTGTTTTTCTGTCAGAGTCACAAAACTTGGTCGAAGTTGACTCGTAGTAACGTGGTGGGCGTGCGCGCGCGCTTCTCGCCTGCAAATGGGAATCCAGGCAGGGCACGTGACTTGCAACGGCAACGACTGGCTTCCCAAAGGGGGTGGTGAGGCCTTGACGTCAGCTGAGAGCGCGTATAAACTTTGGCACGCACAGGTTGCTTTTAGACGCGTGAGAATCCCGGGCCTTCCGCAGATCCATCCAGGGGTCCATCTTGGAGCGCACGGGTTTCTGGTTCCCTAGGAGGAGGCTGGAGCGAAGTTTCTGGATCAGTGCATGAAGAAGAGCAGAGCTGCGTTCATGTGCGAGCCGTGCAGCTTGGACTCGGAGTGTGTGTCTCCACCATGCTACATGAGCTGGGCGATGGAGCCTACGAACTTCTACGACAGTAAGCTGACAGGGGACGGAAAATGTCCCGAGGACAGCATCGGCATGATCACTACCACAAGCAATAATAATAATAATAATAATAATAATAATAATAATAATAATAGCAGCAGCAGCAGCAGCGTGGTGGAGCTGAGCAACGCGCCCGCCATGTACGACGACGAAAGCGCGATCGACTTCAGTGCGTACATCGACTCCATGTCGACTGCGCCCAACTTCGAGCTGTGCAACGACGAGCTCTTCGCCGACCTCTTCAACAGCGCCGTGAAGCAGGAGAAATCAGACTTGTACCACCACCTGTCCGCGTTCAGCGCGCCCAAGGACTCGAGCTTCGCCATCAAGCGGGAAACCGACTGGAGCGACAGCGACGCGCCGTCGTCCCTCCCGTCGCAGATCGAGGCGTGCGCGCAGACGTCGGTGAGCATCCACACGGGACAGCCGACGCCCCCGAGCACGCCCGAGCCTTCTTCATCCCCGTCATCCTCTATTCCTCCTCGTCGGACACTCAAGGATAAGAGCAAGAAGGCAGTGGACAGGCTGAGTCCGGAATACCGGCAGCGCCGAGAGCGGAATAACATCGCCGTGCGTAAAAGCAGGGACAAGGCAAAGAGGCGCAATCTGGAAATGCAGCAGAAGCTGATTGAACTGAGCGCCGAGAACGAGCGCCTGCACAAGACCATAGATCAGCTCACGCGCGAGCTCACGAGCCTCAGACACGTCTTCAAACACCGCGAGACCACCGACAACCGGTGATCATCACCACCACCATCACCACGCGCATTTTTATTTTTATTTTGGAAAAAACATACCTCACATGCACGACTCGGAAACTGTGACTGTAGCTACACGTGCATCAAGTCATCTGAATATTTTGTGAATATTATAGTTGTTTTTTTTTTGTATTCTAAATTATTACAGAAAAAAAAAGTCATATATAATAATGGTACATGTTTTATAATTCCAAACTTTGTATTCAAACGTTTGAACATTTTATATAAAGTCTGTAAAAAAAAACAAAAAACAAAACTGGAATGTTGATAGAAATAAAATGAAAAAAGTTTAAGTGTCAATATCAGAGCTGGTCAGTGTGAACGGAGGGAGGGAGGGAGGGAGGGAGGGAGGGTGTGGCTATGGAGACAATCCTATATCATATCATTTAAAATGATAAATATGTAAATAAGCCAGTCTAATTTAGACTTTCAGCATCGTTCATGACCAGTGTTTTTATTTGTGCCCAGAGCATTTCACAAACACGTGATGGTTATTATTTTACCTTCAGACTACACCTTTGAAACAGCTATTTGTAAACCCTGTAAATAACACCCATTCTTCACACAGCAGACTGATGAGCTTGTTCTTCAGCCCACATCACATCACGAGCTGTAAAAACACTCGTCTCATTTGTACCCAGGTTTACTAGGCTGTAAACAATTATATTGGCTTTGGTATTAAATCAGACCAGTGAGATGAGACACACAGATGTATTAGTAATCCCAGGTCAAAGAGTGATCTCCTCCAAACCCATCCAGACGGCGGAAGAGCGGGTGACCACATGGACGAAAGCGCTCAGAGGACCGACGCTCTTCCCAAGCACCGCCTCCACCTCATAACCCTGTCAATCAAAGACAACAAGCAAGTCAACTTTAACTGTACTTTCACTGCGTCGCTTATGATTATTTACACCACAGCGCTGTTGAGTTCAAATCACATACTTACGTTATCGTTTCTATAGTAACAACATACACAGGGATTTTCATACGGGTTAGAAGACATTATACGCTTACTGATCATTTTATTAGGAACACCTGTTCATTCAGAACGGCCAGCTGACAGGAAGGCTACGGTAGCTCACTCTTTACAACAGTGGTGAGCAGAAAAGCATCTCAAGACGTCGAATCTTGAGGCCGGTTGGGCTACAAGTGCACAAGCATCGCAGCTCCTGTCAGCCAAGAACAGGAACATCTTGGCTTGTGTCTGCGTGATTTTATGCACTGCTGACACGTGATTGGCTGATTTAAATAACTGCATGAATGTTCAGGTGTTCCTATTAAAGTGGCCACTGAGTGTAACATCAACAGAACACATGCTCATGACAGGAATCTCACCTCCGCATGTCCTGTCGACGAGTTTAGGAGGGACATGATGGAGTTTTGCTGTAGCTGATAAACACACACACACACACTCTTTCATGTCAGTTTCACACAAACATCTAGCAACTAAAAATGCGTGATGATTATCAAGTGTTGAAAAAAGTTTACATCCTGCAAAGACATGAGATTTCCTTCCTCTTTCGAAATATAGAGAGTAGATCTAATGAAAACCTGATAATATGTTTTCACTACAAGTAAACCGTTTCGACATCTTGCCTTAACTTTGACAGTCCAGTGAGTTGAAGACGGACAGCTGAGAAACACTTCGAGCTGCATCTTTCTGCTTGGTTTGTCCACGACTCCACATGCGACACATAAAAACACATCTCTGGAAAGACAAAACGTTATGGTTTAGCACTCGGAATCAACACGTTCTGACCAATCAGAATGGAGAATCCGTCTGCACTGCGGTATAGCAATGCTTCAAAGCTGTAACATCATACATGCAGCGCGTGATACGATGTAACTTACTGTTTATCTTCTAATGCCTCTAAGCCGTCGCCTCCACACTGACTGCAGGCTGGCCACGAAAAAGCCGAATTCTCATCTATGTCCATCACCACTCCTGTACAAATGGTATTACGGATAGAAAGAAAACAGACATTTTCAAACAAGCACATGCACACGAACAATCCAAATGTTAATATGAGTGATAGTGGGCTGCCATTTGGTCTTCTGCTGTTGTGGCCCATCCGCCTCAAGGTTCCATGGGCATCCTGAGATGCTTTTCTGCTCACCACGGTTGTAAAGAGTGGTTATTTGAGTTACCGTAGGCTTCCTGTCAGCTTCAACCAACCAGTCTGACCATATTCCGTCATCAACAACAACAACAACCCATTTGAATAAAATCTTCACCCAAGCCACAGTAACAAATGCAATCAATGTTATAACCACATCTTCAAGGAAAACCCATGAGTCTGTTAGGATGTAGGGGGTCTTTATTTTTGCTGGGTCCAATTCTCTATTTAACAAAGTGATAAAGAACCAAATGGCCATACAGCTAAGGATCTGTCTCAGTGCCTGGACAAGCTGCAAGCACTTAAGGACCAATGAATTGAAGGTTTCATTGGAAAATCCTCAACAGGAGGTCAGCGCATCTGTGTATAATCCAAAAGTCAAAAGACCATGGTGCAGAATTCAAAACACCACATGTGAATAAACAACAGACCGACCAGAATTTTGTATTTTTATAACTTTTTTTTTTTTTAAACCACTGAATTCTCAATTATGATTGGTCAGAATCAGAAGGTTTCTAGAACAGCAGCTCTGACACAAATGTTTATTAACATTAATACGCTCATATAATAGGTTATCGTTTCTACGGTAACAGCTCTTTCACAGGGCGGACATGTGACAAACTCAGCGCTCGCAAGTCAGGAAAAGTCTTAAGCTTCCTCGGCAACATGTCTCATGAACTTCAAGAGAGAAAATTACGGACGAGATAACAGGAACTGACTTGGTTAATGTAAGTATAAATGGATAAAAGAAGAATGCTGTGATACAAGAAGAATAAAACACTTCAGGATGTGCTGATATAGGGGAAAAAAAAGTCAACTTCCAAGTAGTGCAGATGTCTTGTGCCAAAAAATTCTTCTCACACTTTCGTTATTACACACAAGCCGAGACACTTTGTCTAAAATACAGATGTTAAAAAAAAATAAATAAATAAAAAATCATAATTTGGCCTGTGTGTGTGTGTGAGAGTGTGTGTGTGTGTGTGTGTGTGTGTGTGAGTCAGCCTTGCATTGCATCTGGCTAACAAAGTAGTAGAAAAACAAAATCTGCCTTCATGCTTAATTTACTGTGATGCCAAATCTGACTGAGGAAATTCACTTTAATTTTTTTTACAACAGATGAGAAACTGCTGATTCTTTTTAAAAAAACGATTACAAAATCAGTCATATACAGCTTCACCTTTAATAACCCCGCCAAAGTGCAGCACAACAAACCAAACAGATCCTGGAGAAGGACGTGAGGAAAGAACAAGAAAAACCATCACATAGCAACATGAGTAAAGACAGAACCAACGAAGAAACCTGCTGAAATGGTCAGTATATGAGATTTGAGAACGTACCAACCTGTAACGGTGCAAAGAGAGCAGGGCGGGCTCTCGGGGCTCAGCTGGTCCAGCAGAACAGACTGGGGCGAAGAGATATTCTGATCTTGGGATGGTTCCGAGTCCGGCTGAACCACAGACTGCCCCGAGATCATTATCTTACCTACAGACGGTTCACATTATCAAGATTTCTGTGACCAATGATTGATTCATTACAAATAAATAGGCATGTAACGATTTTGTGGGTTCGATTTTCCCCACAATATTTTTGGAAAAAAAAACAATTAAATGAATTTTTTTTTACCAAATAAAATGCAACATTTATTGTATTTTCCTATTCTTTATCAACTTAAATGTTCCTTTTGTTAAATTAAAAAACAGTAACTTTTGCTTTATTTTCTTCATAACCAACAATAATTATTTACCCACATTTGTAAAAGTTGGAGTAAAATATAATAGCCGATTAACTAAAATATTCCTTTTATTCAAAACGAAAAAGTTAACAACAAAGCGGCCTTTTCTTAATAAACTTTCATGAACATTTGTACTTCCTCCATTTGCTTCTCTTCTCTTTATCTTTCGCAGTCTGTAAAGAGAGAGCTCTGATTTCTTGTTAAATCTATTCGTACAGTCAATCACACAACAGCGGTTTCTCATTTTAGATCTGTTTGTGTTTTCACAGCATTTGAGCTGTGTTACTTCCGCCTACGGTGAAGCCACGTGCATTCCCGCGACTGTGTTATTACACCTTCTGCTATCTAAACAATGCAACTGCCAATAGGAAAAACTAAGAGATTACACAACCTGATAATAATCGCAATCCATTTTTTATTTCACTGATTCGAATAATCATAAATTTGTATCATGATTTATTGTCACACGATATATCGTTACATGCCTACAAATAAATGGACAATACAAACTGCTGTAGTGTAAGAGGAATAAAACATGCTGTTATTGGGAAATAATCGACTTCCGCTTCATCACGTCATCCTGGTGTTGATTATTTTCGAGTCTCAATACGCGGCTCACCCTGCTCTATTACAGCGTCTCTGAAAATTAGCCTTGGCTTGAACTGGGGTGACAGTGCAGTGATGGCGTGACGAACTGACGTCCGGAGCAGGAACATGGAGCTCATGTACACAGGCAGGGTTCTGCTAATGCTTCCTGAGCTCTGCTCATCCTGCAGGCTACAGTCTGTCACAAACAGCAAGAGGTCCTTGTCTTCTTTATTCTGTATTCAACAGACACATAATAAACCATTTTAAAAAGCATGACGCATATTTAGAATAACTACCAATAAACATGTACAGCTGGGCTTAATGTGTGTCACAATAACCAAAGGGCTCAAGTATCTTTTCTCTCTCTCCACATACTGGCTGTTGGCTCCTGCCAGTCACTGTGTAGTTAGACTACTTTCATGCCTAAAGATGTTGGTGTTTTTTGTGCCCAGTGTTTGACTCAATAATTTAGTCAGGGTCCATCGCAAAGTTCAGAACACAGGCAGGTTTTGTACATAATAGATAACACAGAGGCAAAGGTTAAACCCAGGAAGTACAAAGAAGACAGGATTTGAAAGATCTAGAAACATCACAAGCTTAAACACAGTACAGGTGCTCACACTTAGATAACAAACCAGTGACAGGACGAGGGTCAGGGCATGAAGAGAGAATCCATGACACACTGTAGCTCTAAATAATCACTTTTAACCACGCTCAGCACTGGTTATCAGAAAATACTGTTATCCACAAACAGGTAATCGTCTGTTTTTGGTTGTTTTCTTAAATATACTTTTATAATAGCTGTGGATAATAATAATAAAATGACTGTTATATGCCAGGTAAGCCTCGATAAACTGACAGTTATTTATTTCAATAACATTTAATTATTAATGTATTTGGCTAAAGATTATGTCTCTCTCTCTCTTTTTTTTTTAAAGATGGCTACACAGTGCTTGCTAGTTACACACAAACGGATCTTAAAAAGAGACAAAGTTCCTCAGATCTTTATAGATTACAAATACCTTACAAACTGAACTCTGAAACACTAAACGTTTGGTCAAGTTTCCCTCACGCCTTCGAGTGGAGAATATTTTCAGCGTAAAATCAGAGCAGCTGCGTTCTAAGAAACTGCGAGAAGAAACACGCTGACTGTTTCTGTTTTTTGGCTTTATTTAAGCATACTTTTCCCCGTTCAGGCAGCCAAGGACACATGGTAATAAGAAAAAAAATCAATAAAATAATAACTAAAGAAAGGATAACAGAACCAAGTTTGGGCTTAAATTGACCTGTTCTCTCTTATAAACCAAAGTGCCCTTGAAGCTGCACCGCCGACTCGCAGGACCGTCCTGGAGGAGACGGAAAAAAGAATTAAATTCGAAGATTATTATTAATAAAGCTGAATGTTGGATCAAATAAACAAACTAATGAGTTAGAATGAATTTGAAGTGATGTGCAAGAAACCTGCAAGATCTCTCTGAGGGTCTGAATTAAAGGAGCGCGGTACAATGGTGACTCAGATTTAGGGAACACACGGTCTCGCAGTCCTGATAATCTGTAACAGAAACTCGGTGCTGCTACTTTAACTTTAACCTACAAGGAACACCACAATTTATCAATTAGACAAAGAGAAAACAGGACATGAAGCAGAGTCAAATGTGTTATTCATGCAGAATGGAATCAGTAAAAGGAGTGTCTCATGAGTTCTTGATTCTGATTGGCCAGAAAAGAAACTCTGCTTCACGTCTGGCTACATCACACCACCCCGTCGTTGATTGCTTTTCCATAATGCCACGCCCTCTAAGTTACTGAGAAACTGCAAAGCTGAAAAAAACTTACCTTATTTTTTACTTCTGATGCTGGAGACGCCTTCCATCAATGGTAAACAAACGCCTCCTTACACAAAACTTTCCTCAGTTCCATAACAGCAGCTTTTGAAAAATCCATTCATTAATACTCTTAGGTCTCGGTATACTGTTGTAACTACAGAAACGATAACGTTCTTGAACGAGCGCGCTACTGCCAGAACGTTCTGACCAATCAGAATCGAGAAGTCTGTGCTATAATGTTGGTTCTGGATGTTTTTTAATATATATATATATATATATATTAGGATACACCTACAGTCTGATAGCATGAACCTTCTCCAGGAACTTGTAGAGGAACCTCAGGAGGCCACAAACTGTCAATCAAACTGAAGAGCTGAGCACATCTGGAGAGAGAGAGGGGGGGAATGGCAGGGAGATCACTTTGAGGTTTATTATCTATGATGAGGGTGAAATATTCCAAACCCTTTAGAGAAGATTCATGCAAATAATTAACAATGGGAGTGCGGACTGGTAGCTTTTTCAAAATGTGTTTAAAGGACAAGGATTCTGCAACTGGATTAGAAATGAAGCCTTCTTTTATAAACCCCTCCAAATCATCTCAAAATCGACCTTAGAAATCCGATATGTGAAAGCGTTTCATTAGCGTGTTTTTTTTTTAAAAATTAGCCTTATTTAGTTTGACAGTCAGCCAAAGCGCACAGATGAAAACAAGCAGTAAGTATGGGATCCGTTAAACCTGCAAGCAGAGGCTCGTGTCATTACTCTTTCACCCTTTAACAGACACGAACCTACTCAAGACATTCTTCTCATTAAACGTATTACAATAAATCCTAGGAAGATCATTTCCTTTACCTCGCTGACATTTTGCTTTAAGTTTGCTTTTATATCCAAAGAAACAGAAAAGCAAAAAAAGGGTGTTTCCAGTCACAAACATGTGCAACTAATAGATGCAAAACACCAGTATGGGTCTTAGATTACTTGTAAGATAATAAGTACAGGCTAACACGACAGCTCCAATAAAAATAGGAATTATGAGGCCGTGTACTATAGAAATGCAGGGTTTCTGAGTTCCTGTAATACATAACGGCAGTTTACTGCATGCAGCTGGGGGTCTTGGAGTCCCTGAGACTGCTGTGAGCCATGTGTGTGAGTGTATCTGTTCCAGCAAAGCACAGATGTATTGTTCAGAACCAGTTCCACAGCCTCTTAATCCAAAGCTAGTTCATATTTGACCTGCTTGACTGCTTCTTCCAGTCCAGCCTGACGCAGCGCTCACAGGGCTCACAAGGCTGAGATTAACATGAGGACAAAGGGGACGACTGGAAGGGGGCTCAAAAGTCAGACTGTCAACTTCCTCAGAGATAAGGGGACGTAAACATGAAAGATGAGATTTCTCTCTCTCTCTCTCTCTCTTCTCTTCATTCTGCCAAACCTTTACAAGGTTATTAATCTGTGCGAGCGGACAGTCATATTTTGCAGAAGCAGATGTTAGAAGTTAAATATGTGCTACGTGAGGAATAAACAACTTCGGGATGTACTGATGGAAGACAATGATCAGTGACAGGGTGATGTGATAACAGCGCAGTTACGGCTACACCCCCAAACCACTGACTTCTTCTCAACTACCAGTTCCTTCCCTGTTTACGGAGTGACGTCAAATCAACATGGCTGCTCACACTGTCAACAGTGGAAAGTTTCCTTTCTCTACTCTTAAAAGAGTTTAAAGGTGTACTGGTTTGAGATCAGTTCATATACAGACACAGCACTTGGTTTAATCAATAATTGTTAAGTCACTGTTTTGAGAAGGTAATCATCAACATTAGAGTTATCACTAACGTCAGTCGGCTAGCTTGGGCAAACAAAAGACACGCTTTCATGGGAGGCGTCCATGTGTTTTTCCCCCATTTCGCACGTCAAATGTCCTGATGTGGAAAATGACATCATTACAACTTGCAATTTATCCCTTAAAAGGTACAGCGAACTCAGTATTAGTTATCACTTATGTTATAAACATTTAGATATGCGATAAACAGTTGTTCGCTCACAAGCCTCTTTTTTTTCCCTCTTCAAATTAATAAGACAGAGAAATGCAACTACCAAGAAAAAAAGCCCCGGTGTAATTTGTTCTTACAGTATAGAAATGATACCATATTAAGAGCAAGCGTGTGAATGTAAACCTGTCATTTCTACTGTTATTGAAAATTAGTCAACACTTTCCGACCAATGAGGGGTATTGAGACTAAATCTGTAATTTAGATTTCAAATTTCTGCAAACTTTACTACATATCATGCTTACACATCATCTGGTGAGCCAGTTTCAATAGAGGCCATAGTATATGCTCACGCCACCATGTTTCACAGATAGTGTCCATACCTTCCACATTCCATCCCAATGGCCTATGTTATTCCTCATCTCATCTGTCTACAAAACCTTGTGCCAGAACCTTACAGATTTCTTTTGCGCTAAAAAGGATATCCTCTTCTCTCAGTCCTGAGAACAGAGGTTGCACCAACATCATGGAGCATATTCCTTTTTTTAAATCTTGCACAACCATCAGGTTGTTCGCGACTGCTAAGCTCATCAGTAGACATACTGGTTCAGAATAAATGTAAATACCCCTAGTTATACCATATGGCCAAAAGTTTGTGGACACCTAAGCATACCAGTCATGTGTGCTTGTTGAACATCTCATTCCAGATTTATTCCCCCTCTGCTGTTATAATGAGCTCCACTCTCCTGGGAAGGCTTTCCACTAGATTTTGGGGCGTGGCTGTGGAGATTTGTGCTCATTTAGCTACAAGAACATGAGTGTGCTCAGGCACTGATGTTGGGCAAGGAGGCTCCGGTTCCAGTTCATCCCAAACGTGTTCAGTGGGGTTGAGGTCAGGAGTTTTTCCACTCCAACCTTAACACACCATGTCTTCATGGAGCTCGCTTTTTGCACAGGGGCATCATCATGCTGGGACAGGTTTGGGCGTCTTAGTTCCAGTGAAGGGAAAATGCTCAATTTTGTGTTTCCAACACTGTCGCAACAGTTTGAGGAAGAACCACATATGGGTGTGATGGTCAGGTGTCCACATACTTTTGGCCACGTAGTGTATAAGCTGATGTGCTATATTTAGGCACTATTTTTATCTAAAACATCAAATAAAAAATCCCATATGGCTGGGTGGTGGTCACCTCTCACGAGTGAGGCGCTGGATCACCTTCAGTCCCTGCAGCAGACACACTTTTCCCTGCAGCTGCTCTATGAAGTCTTTTCGCTCTTCTTCTGAAGACGCACACTGCATCTCCACCTCACTGAACATACCGTAAATGTCCTGCACCAGCAAGCAACACCTGAGAAGGGGAAAGGCACAGGGTAAGAGGATACCAGAATAAAATGTGTATGTTTAGGCTTGTTGTCCTGTTGGAAGAAGAATCTCCGCCACAGTCTCAAGTCTCTTGCAGACTGAAACAGATTTTCTTTTAGGATTGCCCTGAATGTGGCTTCATCTATTTTGCCCTCAACCCTAACCAGTTTTTCAGTCCCTACTGATAAAAAGCATCAGCACAACATGATGCTACCACCACCATGCTTCTCTGTTCTCAGGGTGTTAGGATTCTGCCAAAGGTAGTGCTTCTTGCCAAGGCTGTTATTACGGGTAATTTTATGTCGAGTCACGACATAGAATTCTCATGAAGGCCATTTCAGAAGCAGGTAGTAATCCAGATGATGCACTACCAAATGTAGAAAAGTTCATATTTATGCAAGGAACTGTAATATAATTTAGTTTAAAAAAATGTTTGGAAGGTTTCAAAAAAAAATGAGAGAAATGAAAAAAGTCAAGTTATTATTGCACACATTGAAATAATGTGCCAATATTTTTTTTTTTTTTACTTATTTGGAAAATAAATCTGTACTGAAAGGATCCGTGATATTTTTTAAGAGGTGAACCCTTGCTCTATGTGCATGACTCCGCAACACACCACTCCTAAGCAAACATCATCCTTTTCATGCTGGTTAATATTAAAGTGTTTACACTGGCACAAGCTTACATGCAGAAGGAGAGCTGAAGCAGGGAAAAAAATGCTGCTTCACCTTAGCACACTGTTTTGGGAGGTAAAACTGAGATTTAGTGAAAATGTATTTGGCTGAAATGTAACTGTGTGCGAGGATGAAAGTGTGCTGATTATAATATTTGATACCAGTTGATATAGGTTTCATTTCTGGACCGCAAACAAAATCATGACGTGCTGTAACACGACTAGACACACCAGTGACAGATGTACAGCTATGCTGTTAAGTTTAAAAAAGAGCAAAAATTATGGCAACTCTGACATGACTGAAGCGTTCTGCAATGCACAGAAGTGATACGAAGGGAGAATCTGTGCTGACCGATGATAGCTGAAGAGGGAGATGGGGTTAAATGGTTTGAGTGTTGTGAACAGTGAGGCTTGTTTAGGCTTGTGTGTGTGTGTGTAACTCGAGAACGTAGAAGGTGACAGAGCAGGACCACATGATCAGAACAGGTTGACAAACAACAACCTCGTTTCTCCTACTAACTCTGGTGGACGAAGCAGTCAGCGACTCCACCGGCCCACTGCCATTGGCCACCTTCAGGAATTTGCTATTGTGAGTAATCACAGGAATTCACGGCAATATGGGGGCACTTCCTGGAACTGCACACCACTGAGCTTGTTCAACACACACACACTAACACACAACCCCACCGAGACTCACCCCCCCAACAAAGAATGCTCCAATGTACCCAGATTGGCTGGAACAAAGTGGGCGGGATTCCTTCCGCCACAGAATCCACCAATGAGGTTGTGGTTTGTGATAAACAGGCTTGTAATCAGACACCTCAAGCACATTTTGTTCTAACTACTTCTTGAAAACATCCCCTCCTCTCCTCTCCTCTATTCGAACCAAGAGCTTCTTCAGCCTGTTTATGCTCCACAGACCTTTTACTGGAACCAAATATTGTCTTGGAGTGAAAACAAATCCTGATTATTCTCAGGAAGCGAGCTCCAGTGAAGCTTAAAAAAAAAGTGAGAGGTTGAAAACTCTAAAATTGCAAGGCGTGCTTGCTAAAGCTTGAAGCAGTTAAAGTCCTGGTTCTTAGGAAAATATGCTAAACTCACTAGACTTTTTTTTTGTAACTTCTAATCTACATTATCCCGACAGACAACCAAACAAACATCGTAAAGGAGCCTTCTTGCTGATTAAAGTGTGTATATCGACGAAGATACCACAATACAGCACCAGAGAGTTGAAAAACAGTTAACAGAAAGCTTGGAAATTTCCAGGAAGCAACCAAAACTTGGAACGTAGGTGACATGTTAAACTATCCAGATGATCGCTTTACTAGACAACAAACACTACTTGGTGCAGTCCAAACCAGTGAAGCCCTTTATTTATCTTACAAATGTCAGGTATGTGCAAAGCAAACAGAGAAAAACAAAGAGGAAGTGACAAAAGAGCAGCGTTCTGGTTCCGACATGTGTCAGGCTGCCCAGTCTGGAGCCAGTGCCTGGCTCAGCTGATGAGCATGTTTATCTGCATGCTCGTCCCTGCTTGAACACAAACATTATCATCACCACCATCGAGGGATCATGTCCAGGCTCGCTCGCCGCTCCATATGGTGTTCTATCCTGAGATATACACACACACCACAATGTGATGTGCCAAAGTCATGTGTTTCCAACCTGCTGGAGCATCTGACCAGGATTGAGTTACTGGAAGCATTCAAATGACTCACCCCAACCTTTACTCTTTCTAGGGTTCTTTCTTTCTATCAGCATTTGGTGTCGAGCCAATGTGCTTTTTTTCCATCACATGAGCACGTGCATCCCTGCCTGTTCTGTCAACAATCTCGACCTACTGCTGTTACTCAGCAGGTCAACAGGACAGTGGGTAAAATGGCTCACGCTTTCAAACTCTGACTCCTAAACAAAGGTGGCAACATTGATAGCTGGCAGAGAGAGAGGAAAAAATGAAGTTTACAAAAAAAAAATCCTCACGAATCTCAGTTTAAAAAAAATAAAATCAATTTTTTTTCCCAGATGTGTGGCAAGCAACAGTAAGAAAAGAGCAAGGCCTAAGTCCAGTGTGACATTACTTAATACTGAGTAATTACTGATTAGTACTTATGAATTAACAATTTGGTCACCTGCCAGTTCCCACCCCCCCAGCCAGCTACCAAACAGGGAAGTTGAAAGCTAATACGTGCTTTCTCCTAGACATGTGAAGCCACAAGCCAGCCAACTGCACCTTTTCAAGCTGCTGCTGTCATAGGGCAGGGGAACACACTCGCAGGAAAGTGCCATTTGCCTTCTTCTCGATACATGAAGTCAGAGGCAGCCATGATTGGCTAGTGTTTCTCTGATTAACAGAGTAGAAAGAGTATGCCATCCCACCCACCCAGGAAACACTGCCAATTTTTGCTCTCTTGGCATTATTGCAGGGTGGCACGGTGGTACAGTTATCACTGTCGCCTCACAGCAAGAAGGTTCTGAGTTCGAACCTCACCTTCGACTGGGGTCTTTCTGTGTGGAGTTTGCATGGTCTGGGTTTTCTCCGGGTGCTCCGGTTTTCTCCCACAGTCCAAAGACATGCAGATTAAGTCAACTGGCTACTCTAAATCCCCCATAGGTGTGAATGTGAGTGTGAATGGTTGTTCGTCTGTGTTAGCCCTGCGACAGATTAGTGACCTGCCCAGGGTGAACCCCACCTCTCACCCAAAGACAGCTGGGACTGGCTCCAGCTTCCACTGCGATGCTGACGGATAAGCGGTATAGATAATGGATGAATGGATAGACGGCATTATCGCGATTCGAACTCACCCAATTCAAACTCACCCAACTCCTGAGAATAAGGCCAACACTTTTCTGTTGCACCAATCGTGAGCAGGTGCTTCTCCATTTTTTATTGGCCAAGGAGTCAAAAGACCTGCCCACTTATTTTCTATTGGCTTACAAAACTAAGGCTTATGAATTCTCCGAGATAAAGCTGAATGTGGATGTGTATGGACCAGACCGAGTACTTAGGGAAAAAAATACTACAGCAATACCAATCGATGCATGTAATGCACTGATTTCATGACGGAACCGCAATCTGTTCAGGTAGTTTTGACACAAATAACATATTTCACATTTTTTTCTTGCGCTGTTGCCATGTGATTGTGTCAGGCTCTGTAAAATAATCAAGCTCAGACCAAATAATGAATGTGAGGTGATTATACAACAGTCCGTACAGGCAGTTCTGCCAGTAAATTAGTGTCCTCTCAATTACAATCACAGGCATTTTATAGCCAAATAATAATGCCCCCCCTCAAGCACTATTTTGGGGACTAGATCAGCTCTTGCACGCAACCTGCTGTTTTTCTCTGGAAAAACAGCCAACTAGATCAGTGTTATTGAAACACTGCATGGGGTAAGTGTAAGGGGTAAGTGTATGATCAACAAGAAGGCATGAGAGACTCAAGAAATCTAATACTAAGGCCAAGACCATTACATAAAGAGCATTTTCAAATGGATAGAACCGAGCAGGAAAGTCATTCAAGATTTTCTCCACTTCTTCAAGGATAATATTTGAACAAGTACACATCCAATACACACACACACCAGATATAGGGCGGGTTTTAAAAGGAAGATGCTGTTGAGTAGGCCACCTTCCTATGATTGATGACATCATCAATTCTGGTCAAGCAAATGTTTTAGATCATCTGCAAGCTGTTAAAAACCCAGACATTAGTGGATCTTCTGGTACAACAACATGGATCGTTTTAATACGTATGTAATCTCAGGATTGCATTACACTTCCATTCTCCCAGTGTTTAAATCCACACCAGCTTTTTAAATACTTCCCGCAGTGACAAAATGTTGGATGCTTTTTGGAAAGCGTTTGAAATTTAGGTCATATAGTTTCAATTACCGACATAATGTCTCAAGTGGGAGCCGTCAAAAGGAATAAGAAAGTAAACCCAAGAGTGTGATTCCACTTATATTCACATATGTCACAAGAACAGGGTTTTTTTTAATGTAAAAAATGTACATTATTTATTAGAGGCATTTTTAGAAAGTGTTTGGATCATAGTGTAATATTCTGCTGCAAGTGTATAGAAATCTATAATGGATGAAACCAGGCATATCAAAAAGTAGTTAATCCTGGGAAAGATAGAGGATATTAACATACTAAACTGAACTCAGTCAAACTGTTAACGTTTTCAGCAAAAATAAAAGAACATACCAGAACATGTCATAAATTATCCAATATTTTGGTTCTTATTAACGATAACCGTTTACTTCAACAGTAACATTAACAATAACTGTATTATAAACAGTACTTCTTATGGGCACTTTATCTACATGGACAGAACAATACATACCTCAGCATACTGTATATCATCACCTAAAGATAGCCAGGAAAGTGTTGGAGATATGGAGGGTCCAGTCACAAACTATTTACATGGTGTAAATAGTGACTGAAAGAGTACCGTACCTGCTGATTTCTTGTTGCTGTGCTGTTCCAGCGACACACTTGCTCAGAGTTCGGTGTCTGAGTAAGCTAGTGTGAGGAAACTGTGCGATAGAGTAGAAATAGATCCTCTGGACCACCACTTCCACAGGACCGCAAACAGACCCTGAGGTCCCACAAGCCTCCAAAGCCTCCAGGAGAGACTCAAACGCACCTTCTGCATCCCCACGGGTCTGTGTATACACATTAAAAACAAACTGTTCAAAGTCATGTAAGGTTTATGTAAATTAACTTGTAACTTGATTTGCCAGTCCAGGAATAAGTATGTCTCCAGAAAGGCTAGTTTTGTATTAACTGTGGTTCTATAAATCTCAGCAAACACCCAGGGAACCAGCAATATGAAACACTTGGATACCTCCACATAGATACCGAGATGGTCCAACAAAGTTATGCAGTAACTTTTGATGCAGTATTTGCAATAAATACCACCGTCATATAGCCTTGTTTCCCTGGAACCTCCTTACAAGCCCATGTTGACTCTGGTTATATGGGGGGGGGGGTTCATATAGCCACAGTCATATAGGAAGTGTTCTATTTCATCTCTTCTAACCACCAAGGGCGGTGAGAATCAACTTGATAACAGAAAAAGGAGCTCAGAGATGACTGCTGCACTGACCTAAACTGGATAGCTGAAGACTGGAAAATGTCACCAGATCTTTTTACAATATTCAACTGTCCAGTTTCAGTGACCTTGTGGCCACTGTCATGTCAGATTCTTGTTCTTTGCTGACAGGAGTGGAACCCAATGTGGTCTTCAGCTCTTGTAGCTCAACCACCTCAAGGTTGGGCATGTTGTACATTCTGAGATGCCTTTCTGGTCACCACAGTTGTAAAGGGTGATTACTTGAATTACTGGAGCCTTCCTGTCAGCTTGAACCAGTCTAGCCATTCTCCTTTGACCTCTCTCATGAACAAGGCATCTCTGCCCACAGAACTGCAACTTTACTATAAGATAAACATCCATGGTGATTTTTTCTCTCAGATGGAGCACCACTCCAAACCAGACTCCTTTTGTTAGAAATGTTCTGTATCTCCAATAAGACTATGCTGGGGCTACTTTCACTGAGACAAGGACACATTTCCACCTGTGGAATTTAGGGTCCAGCCATAGGCAGATAACTTCTGATAAGTCCATAGTTCCAGCAAGTCTGAAGCTACTATTATCAGTCCTTGAGAACTTACTGCACACATGGCAGCCTGGTGGCATCTGGGGTGGCTAGCATTCTCAGCGAGTCTAGCATCATACCAATGAATGGTGTGGCATACTTCAGAAAACTACTTTCTGATTTCACAGAGACCAAGCACCGTAATATTGTAAGGAGGGTGGATGCACTCCGGAAGGCCTGTTTTCCATGTATGGTAAATATCCTGATGCCACTAGATATTAGGTGAGACAAGGCTGCTTGCATGCATCATGACAAGTGCGGTGTTGTTCTAGGGAATGCCGAAGGGCAGGATTTTTACGTAAAATGCTCGTCATGTGTCTGAAATAAATAGAACGCAGATCCACGTGAACCACACATGCTTGAACTACACATGTAACCTCTAAAACACAAAAAGAGAGATTTGAGGAACCATCTCAAATCTCGTACTGGTCAGTAACCACCGTCCTCCTTCATGACAAGTACGCCAGATGAAAAGAATCCCTTGTTTTGAACTGTAAGGTCTACTTTTTCTATCAAGAAAGAATAAGCAACAGAGCAACAACTTTATTGAGGTGTGATATCAACAAGGCCCCTCAAAACTGGGGGCTGGCAGCAGTACTGAGGCTTACAGTCAGGTCCATAAGCATTTGGATAGTGACACAATTTTCATAATTTTGCCTCTGTACACCACTGCAATGGATTTGAAATGAAGCAACCAAGATATATAGAGTGTAAAATTTCAGCTTTAATTCACAGCATTTAAGAAAAGATATTGCATTAACCATTTCGGAACTGCAGCCATTTTTACATAGTCCCTCCATTTTCACAGGCTCAAAAGTAACTGGATAATTGACTAATAAACAATTTCATGTCAAAGATGTGGCTCATTTCCTCATAATTTCATGACAAATTAAGGAGATAAAAAGGTCTGGAGTTGATTCCAAGTGTTTAATTTGCATTTGGTAGCTGTTCATGGGAACTCTCAATATGCGGTCCAAAGAGGTGTCGATGCAAGTGAAGGAGGCCATCACTCAGCTGAAAAAAACAAAACAGACCTATGAGAGATTTGGTACATTCTTCCAAAGAAGGAATGCCCTGATGAGCTTGGTAACACCAAAAGGCCTGGAAGACCACAGCAGACAACTTAAGTGGATGATTGTAGAATTCTATCCTTAGTGAAGAAAAACACCTTCACAACACAATACCAAGTCAAGAACACTCTTGAGGATGTAGGTCTATCTTTCTCAGAGTCTACAATCAAGAGACACCTTCACGAATGTAACTACAGAGGGTTTACCTCAGATGCAAGCCACTGGTAACACTCAAGAACAGAAAGGCCAGATTAGACTTTGCTAGAAGGCCTGCCCAGTTCTGGGACAAGATTCTATGGACAGATGAAACCAAGATTAACTTGTACCAGAATGATGGGAAGAGAAGAGTAT
>JAOTRR010000051.1:802736-820303 GCA_028570945.1 Gogo arcuatus
CAGCCAAGAACAGGAATCTTACAATCAACAACACGTTCCTATTAAAGTGGCCGGTGAGTGTATAATGTAGCACAATATATAGCAAAGAGCTATATGGTATATTATGATACATATCATGTATTGTAGAAGTATCTTGACATTTTAGTCAAATATACTTAGTTACAGCTTTTATAAGATTTTTTTTCTTTACTTCAAGGCTTTTTACAAATTCGATAATTATGCTTAGATTTCATTGGAATTCATGCTAATTAATTGATATAGGTCAATAAGAATCTTCTGGAGAGCACACCTAAAGGGAGACTCTTACCAGGGTGGATAGATGTGGATGGTGTCACCTGCGCTTGGTGCCAGATGAGTGGCTGTTTCCTTGCTGAACAGAGCGACGCACGTCTGTCTCTCGGGGTGTCCATGGCACAGCGCAGCCTGCATCCCGCAAACGTCCCACACGTTCTGAACATGGAGCACTAACACACCCGGTCTCTCCTCTAACACATCACAATAACAAACAACAACAACAACAACAACAACAAAAAACCCGACATCATCATTCAGGGAAGATGGAGATTTAGCTTTTTGCTTATTTTTACTATTACAAAGTAAACGAAGCCTCTGTGTTGCATCACACCACCAAGTCGCTGATTAGTTTCCTATTACAGCATGACCCGGACTACATAACAGATCCTCGATCAGGAATATAATCATAATATTGTTGCATGAATTGCATCAAAAAGAATTATCAGGATGTTTGTACAAGATTTATTTCATGTTACAGTTTATGGTTGTAATAGATCTGTAATATATCTTTTCACCTGTAATGAAGTGTGTGTGTGTGTGTGTGTGTGTTTGGGGTGGGGGATCATTCCATCCTCCCACACAATAGCTACTGCGACATGTTTACCTTCGAACTGTACAGGACGTCTTATCTACCATCGTTTTTCATTTTCCACCCACACTCGCTCACACACACACACGCACGCACGCACACACACACACACACACACACACACACACACACGAACGAACACTCAAGACCAGGCTGGTGTAAGAACACAGAAAAATCGTTACACCATGGAAAAGAAAAATGAAAGAGGAGGAGAACATGCTGTTGGGTTTGTGATTTCCTGTAACCACCACGGCTTAAGGTCGGTTAAGACAGCAGTACACAGCCGCTAGCGCCCGGCGTTTTTACACTTCTGAGATTCTCCTGAAACCTGGAGCGCTTCTGGTTTTGCAGAACATTGGTGGTTCTTAGCTGTCCATCAAACAAAAAAAGGGGAGGAGCCATAAAAAGCAACAACTTGTCTCGCTTTACTTCACGATGATGTAAAATCGAGCGAGAAGCACTCCTTTGAAAGAATTGATGTCATCTATGAGATTTATGAGAATATTACTGACACCATGTCGGAAATATTTACTCCGTAAGAAAGCGCACTGGTTTAAAGAAGAAAATGTAATGTTGGTTCCATGTATTTATGAGTCGAGACGTCAATATATGCATGTTACTGCAACACAAACACGGTCCATATAGTCACTAAGTGTGTGTGCGTGTGTTTTCCGTACCTGTTCCTGTGGTAACGCTGGACACCGGCTGGTGCCTCCAGAAGCCGATGGCTGACTTTTGTCGACACTGAAGTCTGTTCAGTCTCTCTGCGAATCCCTGACTACAAAAACACAAAACGCAGATTCACAAATTAATCATCATGTGCCAGCGAGACGTCTTATCGAGGCACCAAAAATCTTTTGGTTTAGATTTTTCAGCGCCTAAGAACTGCTGCTTCACTCTTATACACCTGTATACTGTAACGATGAATATCTACTATCTCGTGTCACCCAGAAGAGAACGGGATTGTAACTGGAAGCTGCTTTGGTCAGCAGTGTCTAACTAAAACATTCAAACAGTGAAAATATAAAACCTCATAAACCCATAAGTCTTATTGGGAACATTTCATTCCTTGGTTTATACCAAACAGCAAAGCCTCAGCGACCATATACGATCAACGGAAGATCATTTGTCTAATATGAAAAACACACCTGTGTGAACAGGTTTTTTTGGGTTTGGTTTTATTTTGTTTTTTTGCCTGATCATTGCGTATGAATAAACAATGTGCTTGCCAGATCAATCTGAACTTGGCTGCTTTCAACAGCTGTAACTCATCAAGACTACAAAAGACAGACATGCCAAAAAAAGATTTTTTCAATATCTGTGCCAAACAAACGTAAGAAAGCAGTGAGATGAAAATCCAGAAAATTCAGTGTAGAGTATTTCTATGGTAGATGAACAGGGCACCTTTTGTGATTTGATATCTCATACCTGGCTAGTCAAGCAAAGCCAAAAATATAGTGCCTTGCATAAGTATTCACCCCCTTGAACATGTCGACATTTTGTCGTAGAGCCAAGAGAATAACTCTTGGACAACATCGTGCTACCACCACCATGCTTCACTGTATTCACTGGTTGCGTGTTTGGTCTCCGCCAAAGGTTTTATCCGAGGCCACAAAGTTCAATTCAAATGTCCACGCATGCGGAGTCTCAAAACAGAATTTCATATGTTTTTTTTTTTTTCTTGACACTTTTTCATAGTCAGCTTTGTCAAGTATGTAGACTACGGTTTATGGACTCATATTTGTTTTTCATTTTCAATAATGGATTTAATTGGTGTTCAAAGTTTTATATATATCTCAAACCCTGATTGATACTGTTCCAGAACTTTGTCTCAAACTTGTTTAGACAGCTCTTGGGTCTTCATGATGCTGTTTGTTTAAGTATGTTCTCTTACAAACTCTGGATTGTTCCAGAAACGGGTGTGAATACTTTTGCAAGGCACTGTTCAATAGAAGTAGTGTTTTTAAGGTTTCAGCTAGTGGTCACTTAAGGTGCATTTTACACCCACAAACCACCAAGTTCATGTCATGCTTCAAACTGTGTGAGGTAACCCTTAAAGGCACATCACGCGTGGCTGTCCACACCTTTCAAACTTGCGCTTCTTTTTCCCGGAGTCCTCGGGTGTCTTTGAGGGTTTATTTGTTTGTTTCACAGGCGTCTGGAGCAGCGCTTGGGCAGATCGAACCCACTCGCTGATGGACCTCTGTTGCTGCTCTGCTGGCTCCTGAGCAGGAGAGTCCAGCCGGCTGGTATCGGGATCTCCATCGCTATCTGAAGAGTAGTCGGAGATCTCAGCCGCCACCTGACATTAGAGAGACATGACTTTTAGTATAAGAGCATGGTAATACTGCCGTGCCTGATGCACTTCGGCGGAACACCAGTTAGCATACTGGAGGTTGGTGCAAACTGGTCAACTGGTGAACATGACATACTTCTCAGTAGCTTTGTTATGAAACGTGAAAATGAAAGGCTTCTGTCTATCAGTCTTTTTATGAATGCCTCGTTTGTCCCAGTTGATAAGAGACAACGCTAATTATCTTTACACCATAACACGGCTGAAGGCTCCACTCTGATTGGTTAGAAACAGAGTTTATTTACTTTTGGCCAAGCAGAAGCATCGATCAAGTCCTCCATCCAGCCTGGGCTTCACGTCCTGTCTTTTCAACAGTCTTCGGGTCAGTTTACTTAAATAAATATGCTGTAATTTCTTTACAGGAGAGACAAGGATAATTCAGTAAGTCTGATATGGTCTGGAAGACAATGCTACAGAATTATAATACTTAAAATTATAATAATATGATCAGGACACTTAAGAATTTATCTACAAAAATGTTTAAAATGTAAGCAAATATTTTTCTGAATATTAGATATTAGGCTATAGAAAAGTGAGAGGAAAAAGACTTTTGATGGAAGTATTAATAATAATAAGTTTTGCAATAAGTAGTAGTGAAGAAAAATTATTGTTTAGAGACATTACACTTTCATAACATCAAAGGATTTATGAGTCAGATCTTCAAAAAGACAGACACAGATGCAGGAAATGTCTAAGTACACATCTTTTATACGTGGAAATAAGTGCACTTGTTTGACGCACCAATGCGCGTGTGTCTCATGCCCAAAAACAACACACCTGACATAGTAAAGGAACCGGTTTGTTGTGGAAAAATCTAGTGCACTACCTGCCTCCGTGTCATGTGGAGGCATGATCAGCATTCCAGCCGGCCCTGTCAGCCCACGTGTTCTTTTTTATTCGAGTCAACTCCAGAACTTCAGTCCACAGGGCAGCGTGCCAACAAACATCACGCTGCACATGCTCACTTTCCCTTTATTCCCCCCTCCTGAGTCTGTTTCTTCCAGTCCTTCTCTTATCCCTCTTGGTTGATCCCACCCTATAATCCCCCCACCCTCCCAGCTCTAGAACACCATGTTCCTGGCTTCAAGTCAAAAATGCATTCAGCCCGCAGTGAGTGAAGCTGAATGGAGCTGTGTACAGCTTTTATACTCGATCAAACCTCTCTTCGTTGGAATCTTTTTTTTTTTTATTTTAAACTCATAGGGAGAAAGCCGTTCCTTCATTCCGACATGTGCAGCAACAGGACAGATCACCAGCTGTATGAGGAACAAGCTAGAATAAGGTCAACTGTCTCACCAGCAAGTGCTAGATTTCATAAAGGAGCACAGGGCCACCAAGAAAGCGTCAAAACCCAATGATTCATGGGCAAACAAATAAAAGTCATATTTAGTCATTACCACCAAAAGTGACTACAAATGGAGTAATTCTGCCTCTGGGAATCACCTAATCAAGTGAAGGTACAATTCATCTCAATAAAAGTTGATAAAATAAAATTTTTACCACAAATACCCTCGCGTACTGTAAGTTGATGGACAAGAGGGCCATGAAGCAGCAGTAAGAAAACAGCGAGGCAAAATTCCAGTGTGATGCTACATAATAATCAGCAGCTCCGGGCTCCCGAGTGGAGTAACAAACAAGTTTTTGCACGATCACCTGGAGACCGCAAGGTCATATCCCAATAATGCCACAGCCATCCATGGCCAGGAGTCCAAAAGAGCAAAACTGGCCATGCTCTCAGGGTGGGAGGGGCATACTTTCTCTCTTTCATCAATCAACCACAACCGCACCAGCCAATCGTGAGCATCTGTGTGCTCATGTATGCAGAAGGCGGTAGATAGCGCTTTCCTCAGTGTGTTACTCTGCCCTCTGACACAGCATGAGCAGCATTTCAAAAAGTTTTAGAAGCTGTAAATAAATAATAGATGTAAATAAATAAATAAGCAATACTAATCAATTCATGTTTTCTATTAGCTCACAAGACCGAAGCTCATAGATTTCTCCTCGATAAACGTAAAAAAAAGTGAACTTTCAGTGAACTCGCTTTTCCATCAGGTGAAATTTATTTGTCTTTGGTCTCCCCGTTACGTTATCTACAACATGAGAAGCAGTACAAATGCATGAGTGAGTACTCAGCTCACGTATCGCCATAGCAAGGGGTCAAAAATCATAAATGCTCGCTATTCCATAAATTCTGGCACCTCTGTAAACATGGAGGCATTTTATTTTGTATTTTGTTTATGAATAAAAAGAGGCACTTCAGAGCTGCGTCCGTTGTCAAGTATGTCACATGATTCAGGGGTTATTCTTCATTGAAATGCATGAATTAAGAGAAGGTTGACTGATTGGTTGACAAACTAAACAAAGTCCACTTCAGCCGATCATGTGGCAGCAGCGCAATGCACAACATCATGTAGATCATATTCAGAATGTGACCAGGTGACATTTTTCCAGTCTTGACCTGCCCAGTTTCGGTGGTTCGGTCCCCACTGTAGCGTCAGATTCCTGTTCTTGGATGACAGGAGCGGAACCCGATGTGGTCTTCTGCTGTTTTAGGCTATCCCCCTTAAGTTTCATCGTGTTGAGATGCTTTTCTGCTGACCACGGTTGTAAAGAGTGATTACGTGAGTTAGCATCAGCTCGACCCGGTCTGCCGTTCTCCTCTGAACTCTCTCGTCAACGAGGCATTTCCGCCTGCAAAACTACGTATGTTTTTTCACACCATGCCGTGGAAAATCTCGACACTGTTGTGCGTATAAATCAATATTTATACTCAGTGGCACCAATAACCATGCCACTGAGATCTCTGAGATTTATCTCCTTTCTGATGTGTGATGTGAACGTTAACTGAAGCTCTTGACCTGTATCTAACATGGCGATGCTGCCGCGTGATTGGCCGATTGGCTAATTGCATGGCTTATACAGTATACAGGTGTTTCTAATAAAGTAAACGGTGATGTATAACATTGCTTTAAACTCACCATGAAACGCAAAATCAGCTGCTTTTTCTCCAGACAAAAACAAAACAACGTCTAACTTAATACGCCTTATTTGAATATCAGATGAAGTAAATGAACACTACAGTTCAGAAATCTGGTTATTCAAATCACCACACCCATCACCTCCAGCTGAATATGTTTGGAAGTGAAACAAGGTACTCCAATCCGACGTATTAATAATCCTGAGCTCGGGTTATGGCCTCTCTTTAGTTTTGCGTGTTCTCCACAGGTCTGCACGGGGTTCCTCCGGGGGTTCTCCGGTTTCCTCCCACCTCACAACATGCCAGTAAATAGACTGGACATTGGCTATGCTAAACTGGCCCTCGGGTATGACGGAGCGCGGTGATTCAGGGTGCATTCCCGACTCACACCCAGTGCTCCGAGATCCAGTGTGATCCACACCAGGATAAAACTTACTGAAGATGAAGGAATGAATATTATTCAGACTGACTGTTCACATTCTGATACGCTAATACGACAAGCTAAAAATAAACTATTAAAATCAATATTAAAATAACTTTTCAAAAATGAAAATATACAAAAAATTAATTTTTAACGTAATTTAATTTTTATTTAATTATTTAAAAATACATATTACAAAATGACAATGTAATATAAAATTGGGATGCTATGAATACATTTTTTGAATTTTATAAACCATCAAGCTGAAATAAATGAATTGAGTATCAAAATAATAGAACATTAAAATAATCTAAAATAGTCAAGTATCGCAAGATCTAGTTGTGAAAACTGCTGTTTTTAAATGGTGTTCCATTTCAGGGTGATTATTCCCACATCATTCCCACATCATTCCCAGTTTTCCCAGGATAGGCTCCAGATCCACACCATCCTGACCAGGATAAAGTGCTTACTGAAGATGAATGAATGAATGAATGAATGAATGAAAGATTGTTTTTAAGGGCCCACACTGCCCCCTAGTGGGTGACCGAGCTCCAGCTCCAGATCCTGGACTGAGAATCGAGTCTTTTGTTTGTTTGTGGTGTTACGGCTCATGTAATCTGGAATGCTGTAATATTCCATTGAAGTCGGAACCAACAGAGATTCAAATAAACACTTTTGCAGTGTCAGATGTCCTTGTATTATTATTTTTTTTCCATGGCAGGAGAAATCACATTTGAACATGTTCCATGAGTAAAACCATCAGTTTTTGAAGGGTTTGGAAATTCCCAACACTAAAATTCCATCCCCACATAGTTTTTGCTCACTGTGAAATCTGAGCTCTAGCATCACAGTGACGGCTCAGCGGTTAAAGGCTCTGTGTTATTGATAATCTGCTCCAGGGATGACGTATCACGGCTGACTCAACGCTCTGATCCCAACTTCCTAACAAGCTGGGACGTGTGAAGAAAAGAATTTCACTGTGCTGTTATCTGTACGTGACAAAATGGCTTGCTTGCTTTCTTTCGTTCGTTCTTTGTTTCTTTTATAGAAAATAGGCAATATCACGATCCTAGAAGACACCCTACGATAAACTATGTGCGTCACATCATCGATACAAAGGTTCACAAACAAATACAAGTAATAAAAAAACCCCGTCATACTGCATTTTATTAATATAAAATGTCAAAAAAAACCCCCTGAGTTTAATGATATTTTAATATCTACTCAAAATCAGGGAAATTAACCCTGTAAAGAGAGAAAAAAAATGTTTGGGTTCATAACTGCGAGTAAAACAAAACAAAACATGAAAACTTTAAAAAAAAAATATATATATATATATATATATCACAATACCAACGATATTTCAGTAAAGTATGTTGTGGCATAACTGATCACGATATTGTTATTATATCATCAGACTGCCCAGCTCTAATAGACAAACTCTGTTTAAAGCAAACGTCACGCAGATAAACCTTTTTTTTTTTTTTTTTTTTGCTGAAACTCAAACGGAAGTTTTGACTCAAAAAGCGTTCACCGGACTTGCTCTTCAGACTTCCCGAGTATTTCCTTTCTCCATTAAGGGGTAGCGTCGTGTCTCGATATGTTTACTCACCGCAGAAAGGTGCTCCTTCGAAGCAGAAACGTCCTCGTGCTCACTTTCTGAATCGATGCTCAGAAGTTCGTCTGTATCTACAAACACATAATAACGGAATAATTATATATGGCTGCATCAGGAACCTGCTGAACAGGAAGTGACAAGAGTTTTTTTTTTTAATTTCGTTTTTTAGAAAGAATTACTGACTGGTACAAAGAGCTAAAACTGGAGACTCCTTCCAGGAAGGTGAAATTTCTTGAGAATTTCCCCCAATCCAGACACGCACATGATAATAATAATAAGAAGAAGAATTTTTACTTTTAAAAAAATCACCTCCACCTGGTCCTGTGTTGAGGAAGCGGCCGTATCTGCTGGACGCTCTGACCGTCGGTCTGGATCTCCGCCTGGCCTTCGTGCTGGCGAGCGGAGGCCGGAGCTGGCGTTCGCTGTCAGACTGCTCGTCCTCGCTCGACGTCCAGGCGATGTGGACGGGGTCCTTGTCTCCTGAGCATCCAGGTCTCACTACACAGATTTTTAAAATATTTTCATGAACACAGCACATTCAGCGCTTGATAGCGCAACAATCAGCGGTGGATTAGTGTGATGAAGCAAAGTGTTTTAAGTGTGGTCTTAATTGCCACTTTGTCAAAAACAGCTCAGAAAGGAACAATAATGTAGAATATAAAATAAAGAATCAGTAGCCAGGTGTCTTTAGGTGCTTATTCTGATGTGATCAAATCCAGGGAAAGAAATCAAGAGAAGTCTTTAAGAAGCGTGTGAAAGCGTGACGGCATTCACCAGATGTGGACGTCTGCGCCAGCTGCTGCACCGCCCTGATCATCTGTCTTGTAGCATCACGTTTCTGGGGAAAAAACAAACAAACAAACAAACATTCGTATTGAATTCCAGAACAGATACAGCGTGTGTGTGGATTCATCGCCACACACCTCCATCACGGGCGTGTCCAGGAAGCTGTCCCCACACCTCTCCCATGATGACTTCGTGGCTTTCGGCGTCTCGCAGGTTCCCCTCCTGATGAACGTTTCCCTGACGTCCTCCGGAAACAACACACACCTCATGTCCCGCGTGTTCCTTTTGCGCTTTGGAGAACAGACGGATTGTTAACGAGCCGTTAGTTCGCTCACGTCACACTGGCTAAAGAAATACCATGGAAAAGAAAGATAGAAAGACCAGAGCTCTGTGGGATCCACGATTCTGACTGGTTGATTCATTTTCAGTAACGGCAGCTCTGACAGCTTTATACGAATGCACTCGTTCTAAAACGTTATCGTTTCTATAGTCACGAGAGAGAGAGAGAGAGAGAGAGAGAGAGAGAAGCAAAGCATGGCCATGACTTATGAACATGTGGGAACAAAATAATGTCTTCATGGGAATGAGATAATTAAGTTACCTTGCTCTTAATTATCTCCTTATCTCATGTTTCTAAGCAGTGCTCACAACTCAATTATCTCGTTCTTGCAGGTCACTAGGCAGTGGCCGTAATGTAATGACCTTATTCCCTTGTATTACTAAGCCGTGACCACGACTTAATGATCACATTCCCACAAATTAGTCATCTTGTTAATTATCTCATTCCCACAACTTAATTATCCCGCTCCTTTGCATTACTAAGTTGTTGCCATGACCTACTTATCTCTTAATCCCCATGGCTGAATTATCTCATTCCCTCACGTTACTAAGAAATAGTGACAAATTAATTGTCTTGCTAATTATCTCATTTTCCCATGGTACTAAGCAGTGGCCAGAGCTTATGAATTCATTATCTTGTTTCCTTTTGTTACTATAGCGAGAACATGACAGTTATCTCATTTCCTCGCCTTACGAAGACATGGCTACAAATTAATGATCTTGTTAATTATCTCATTCGTTCAACTTAACTGTCTCGCTCCTTCGTGTTACTAAGCTGTGACCACAACATATTTATCTCCTCACGCATTACACAGCCCTGACTTAATTATCTCATGACTTATCTCGTCCCCACGACTCAACTATCTTGTGTTACTAAGTGCACAGCACTTAATTATCTCGTTCCCACGAGCGAAATATTTTGTTCCCTCCTGTTTTTAAGTCTGATTATCTCGTTCCACTGATTTACTACGTCGTGCATTTAGTCTTATTAAGAGGAAATTCACCAGATCCGGAAACGACTTTAACAGTCATTGTTTAATTAGTAAAAATAATTGTTCCCATGCTGCGGTGTAAGAGGAATAAAACACTTCAGCACGCGCTGTTATGGGAAAACAATAAACTTCTGCGTGGTAACAGGAACATCACCATCACCACACAGTTTTAATCCATTTTAATAGTTAATAAGTGGATATTTAACATTCAGAAGAGATGCTGCTAACTGTAAAGGATGACTCCTTACCTTTGAAAATGAAGACATTGCGTTAATTTAAAGAGTTAGTTAATGATTTGAGAAATAACTTGTACTACAAGGCTGTGTAGTTCACTGGTTAGCCGCATGCTAACGGAGTTTCAGCACTGTCTTCCCGGGCAGCAGCCAAACAGCGTCTTCTTCTGCGGGTCCCATCAGTGGAACAGGCTCACAGCGCTGACACCTAGCGGCCGGGTGAGTGTACTACAACAACTCAAACAGCAAAGTGGAGAAAATCCATCAACAGATCCTTCCACAAAGAAAGTACATTCATGTTTTATTGTTTTAACGTGAATATTTATTAATGATTTATCGTTGTATTATTGTATGTGAATAATATGAAATAATAATAATAATTAATAATAAAATAGAAAATTATAAACACTGTATATGATCATAATTTAATGAGCATTAAATGTTGAAACATTTTTAACAAGAAAGCATTCATGTATTTGACGTACATATGATTTATTGATGGAATTTACTACAAAAATAATCATCAATTTCTTCATTAGGATCAAACAAATTAAAAAATACATATACAAAGTAGTTCCATCAACAAATCATTAAATGTAACAATAAAGCACTGAAGCACACATTTATTGCTGGACACTGTAGGATTTTTTATTATTCCATTTTATTTGAGTATACCGAATCATACTGTATATTAAACGTAAACGGATTCGTAATTTTTTAATCAAGAACGCAAAAGAATCCCACACCACAAAACCCCTCGGTCGTTACATTCTCCTATTATTACATTTTAATTATAAAGAAATAAAGAAATAACACCCAAATATTTCCTTTTCAAAAATGACATTTTTATTACGGCAAATTTAAACCTCTCTGGAGATTTAAAATAGCGGGTTAAACATACAAAAAAAATGTAACTTTTTTTGTTTTATATTAAATATGTAAAAAGCAGGTCAAGATATTCACAAATAAAATGAAAACATGCAACACAGTTTTTGGGGGAATGCATAATGAGGGGTACTGAGAGTGAGAGAGAGAGAGAGAGAGAGAGAGAGAGAATAAACAAACAAACAAAAGAACATTTTCTATTTATACTTATTAACAGTACATTACATTCCTCTTCATTGTACACGATAATAAATGAGCCGTGGAGTTCGGTAGTGGAACTAAACGCAACATCATCATGAGACAGTATA
Source organism: Gogo arcuatus (assembly GCA_028570945.1). Lineage (NCBI taxonomy): Eukaryota > Metazoa > Chordata > Actinopteri > Siluriformes > Anchariidae > Gogo > Gogo arcuatus. The sequence goes on from JAOTRR010000051.1 coordinate 814,532, forward strand.
CGATGCACTGGAACACTGTTTCTGACCGAGAGTTACCATTACGTCCTCCTGCTAAAACCTGGACTTTAAAATTATATTAAAATATCTTCAATATACATGTCTTATTTATTTCAACTGTTTTTTTCCCCCCTCGGAACGTGGCAGGCTTCTAAAGAAAACAATAAAATAAAGTGTCACGAGGATACTGTGAAACAAATACACTGAAATCGTCTATCCAATAGCAAGAACGGACTGAGACACAAAGCTGCTCGTGTTGTATAATACGATTGGGATTGATTCAGATATATTTGGACGCAAGTATAGCCGCAAAAAAAAAAAAAAAAAAACCCACGGAGGATGACTGTAAATATTTTATTTATTGCAGATTTTATTCCTCCAGCCGGTTGCACCAGTTAGACTTTCACACTAGATGGCGATAAATCCTTCGTATTGTGGGCGTGGCCTATCTGCCATTTTGTTTTGTTTTTTGAGGTTTTCTTTTGCAGTTTTTAAAAAAAATCCTGACGAGTAAGCGCTAAAGTGTCCATCCCACCAATTTAGCTTAAAAATACGTTCACTGTATTTAAGTTCGATTTACATGTTACGTGCTCGGATTTGGATTCGATTAGCAAAGCTAGCAAATCTGTAATAGCTATGTACGCTCACCTTCAATGCACCGCCGAACTCCGCGACTTCCTTCCAAGCTTTATTTTTTCTTCCCAACGTTTTAAACGTCATAACAAAACCGCGACGACAGTTACACGGTTTTCTAACAACAGCTGTGGGCGGGGAACTGAAGAAACGTCGGGCATGATAGGATTCATTCGAGCAAATCATTCGGATTTTTGTCGAATTTATAAAAATCTCATTCAAAAGTTGCTTCGTGGCTGAAATCGCGGCTCTGGATGTTCAAAATAAATGGTCACTTTGTTGCTTGTTAGCATGAACGCAGGGTTACGTTTTTAAAATCAGCTCGGGAAAATACTTCCCTCAAACATATCATTAAAGAATAATGAAACAGAAACACACACACTTTTTACTTTGGACAGAATTATCACATTGTTGTTTTTTTGTTATTTACAGCAGATGTCACACTTCTAAGTTTTACATTGTAACTTAAGACTAGGTTAAAACTACGCTACTTGGTGCAACTGTTGTTGTTGTTGTTTTTAATAGTGTGTAAACTTATACGTAGTGAACATTTCTGCCAAAAGACGTTTCGCTCTACTGGTGCAACCGGCTGCTGATTACTTGACTTAACGTCAAATTTACCGAAGTCTTTAATCTTACAGCTGAGCGAGCTAATGTTAGCATAAAGGGTTTTGGGAGATGGCTGACTTTTTATTTATTTGTGCATTCTGAATGATATATTAATGGATTAAGAATTACATTTTAATGAGTCGGGAGTTAGCTTGGCAGAAGCGGGTGCGTGGTGCGATTATGCATTTCTAGTATAGCGTCAATGATTAGCGTCGTCAAAATCAAGGGAATTCACAGACTTGCACTTTGTTTTTGCTGTATTAATTTGTTTTTAAAACACCTACAACTGTTAGTGTCAATATATTCAGTACTTTTGCAAAAGACTGATCATGAACAAAGGCAAGCGAGACAGCGAGTCACGTGCACGTCGCTCCAGACGTCCTAATGTGGCAGATTACAAAAAAAAAAAAAAAAAAAAGGACAGCTGGAAATAAAGCCATATTTCCTTCATAAAATGTTAAATGTTAAAATTAAATTCAAACCAACAGGAAAACAACTTTGTTCAGCATTAATGGTAAAAGTGTGTATTTTTTTTTATGTTTGGGGTTTTTTTTTTCCACATGGAGACATGTACAGGAACAAGATTTCATTTTTCATTTCACAAAATACCAAAACAAATGAATTTAAAAGTGGCTTCTGGACTTTTTCTCTTGTGCCATATTAACAGAAAATAAAGGTCAAAACTCACGGACGGCAAAGGGGCGTGTGTGCGTGTGTGTGTGTGTGTGTGTGTGTGTATCGATGGTGTTCAATATTCATCCTGTGTGTCATCAGGAACTTCCGCTTCCTGTGCCAGAGCCTCATGTTCTCCTTCTCCTCCAGCCTCCTGGATAAATAAACACATCACAGCACATTACACACATCTGCAGTACTGTTCACAACCATCCTGTTCACTGATATATGACTAACATGCATTATTATTTTATCATTTCTCAAAGCCAAACTCCACTGACACTCGTGTGTTCTCAGGCTGTAGTCATTTCTTTACAGAAGAGCACAAAAACTGGCGTTATTGTTCATTCGACAAATCAAAGTAGCAAATTAAAAGCGTGATTAAATCACCTTCGTGCGTTACAGTTTCATGACCTCCATGTGGTGGCTTCGTTAAACTGTCCCACAGTATAAAAAAGATAAAATGCAAAACAGTACAAAACGCTGGATCAAGTGCTATTCTATAAGATGTTGAAAAATGAGTGTGGAATCCATTTTGTTAAATTAAACCAGTGATTCGAGTAACTATTACAACATACTCATGCAGGAATATACCAGAAATATACAAGACTCCTAGTAGGCTATATCACATCATCGTATTCATTTTTTCTGCTTTAATGTTACATCATATTACACTTGACGGCAAAAGAAACAAAACGCAATTTCCTTCTTCAGTCCTCATTTTCTATCCCAGATTTTTTTCCAGGGTTAAACATGAGTATGTTTGTGTTTCTCAAATGTGGTGTTGAAAAAACCCCATCCCAGAATCTTCTACTCAAGAACAACCTGGCAGCTTCGGAGGCATGAACTCCACTTAAGCAGGTGCGTAACCCGACTCTGAATACGAGCAACTTCCCCTGCTTAAATATTGGCATAAATTGTGGGCTGTGAGCTTAAAAGATTCCAGAACAATTCCTGAAAGAGAATGAGAAAAAGAGCGGACCTGTTCATCTGTGGAGTACAGCACTTCCATAATTCTTTCCACGAAGGGTCCGTTGTCCTGGCCCTGCTCCTGGCACAGCAGCTCCACCTCCCGCAGTTTCCCAAAGTAGTAGTCCCGCTCTTTCTCCGCACCCTCCAGGGCCAGCTTGAATGTGTTCAGCTATAAACAGAGTGGAGAAGGGAAACGAGGGCGGGGTTATAGAAACTGTCCAAGACAACAGCCAAGCTAAAAGCACTACGGAATTCTGATGGACCAGAAAGTGTTGATTAATTTTCTACCACAGCAGCTCTGTTGATATTTACATCCTGTGACATTTCCAGGACAGAGGACTTTATACATTGTGGTTTCTTAGCAATATCATATAATATAGTACAATATAATATACATATATATGAATAAAACACCACCACAGTTTAACTTCAGTGCAACACAAGTAATAACAGGAAGTAACTTGTTTCATGGATGTTCCACAACATTAAATGTAACCATAAATGGTTAAAAAGTACGTGTTCTTAAATACATAAAAATGGTCAGCGTTAGAAAACTGCTGTGGTGTAAGAGGAATAAAACACTTCGAGGCATGCTGTTATTGGTAAAATAATCAACTGTATATCTTGGTTGGGCTGCATCACACCACATAGTCATTGATTATTTTCCTATAAAAGCATGCCCCCAAGTGTTTTATACCTTACCTAATGAAACGATTTGCAGTCATTAGTAAAACAACTATAAACATTTCTACTAAAAGTAAAAAATATATACTAACACGAACACTATAATGTGTGAATTACAGTGATTTAATATGAGATGTAACTATAAACGGATAAAAAGTATGACGTGTCAGACCTTAGCAAATTAAAAACTGTTGTGCAAGTTGTTGTGGTATAAGAGGAATAAAACACTTCAGGACATGCCGTTACAGGAAAATAATCGACTCTACTTTGTATCACTGATTAATTTCCGATAACCACGGACCCCAAAAGTGTTTTATTCCTTAAAGTCAGATAATTGGTGAGTGAATTTAGGCAATCGATTTATTAAATCTGACAATATTATGAGTTAACAGGGTAGCTGGTGTGGACCTGGTCATTAAGCTGTGCTACTTGAGCCTCCAGCTCCTTCTCGCCCTTGGCCGGGGTCGCTGCTGTCGTTACAGGGCCCTTTTTGGCAGAAGAGGGTCGCGAGGTCGACGTGGACGATTTGGGGGTTGAACTCGATGATCTAGTAGCCCCTGGGTCACATGTTTGGTATAAAAGTTAGCAGATGACACTGTTAGTCTTCACCTCATGAATTACTACATGCAGTAAGTCAATGACAGCAGTCAGGGTTTGATTTAGTGGAGACCTGGCTTGGTAGAACATCTGCCCCTGTTTAACCGGTTAGTTGGTTAATTAACCATTAAAATGTTATTAAGTGAGCCAGGCGTGAAAGCTGACCTGCCGTAGGGGAGCTGGCTGCATGGGGTGACTTCTTAGGCAGGTTGAAGATCTGCTCTCCGGGGTCTGGAGGAGGAATGGCGTCCTGGCCCTGTCGTGCCTCCACGGGGTCGTACTCCTTACCGTCGTAGTTGGCGTCGAAGAACTTTTTGAACCACTGGATGAAATCCAGGTTATCCTGAAATCGACCCTTGACAAGCTTCTCGACAGGAATTATCTGCAAGTAAAACAGTTTCACTAAATATCCTTCCATGCATTCTGATTATTTACTGTCCGTTCATCCGTACACGGTCTCATCTGACTGTTCCGGTTCCCTCACCTTGTCCACATTCATCCTCTTGAAGGAGGCTTGGAGAAGTTTAAAGTTGTGAATGTACTCGTGCTCCAGCTTGGCCTGGAACTTGACCTTCTTAAGACTGATGCAGCCAGGGAATAGCATATCCATGAACTGGCAGTAAGCAGCACCTGCAACGGGAAAACAGTTTAGCAAAGGGATTTTTCAGTGTTGCAAAATATTCCAGGCATACTGTGTGAGGAATAAAACACTCTGCGCCATGCTGTTATGGGAAAATAATCAACGTGGGATGGAGTTACTGATTCCACACCCAAGTTATTTTCTGATAACAAAATTATCATCTCATGGACACAACTTAAGACATAAAAACAACAAAATTAAGGTATGAGAATGAGATAGTTAAGGCTTGGAAACGAGATCATTAAGGCATAGGAACGAGATCATTAAGGAACGGGAATAAGATCATTAAAGCACGGGAATGAAATAATTAAAGCATAGGAACGAGATAGTTATGGCACGGGAATGAGCTCATTAAGGCATGCCAAGTTAATGCAAGCTGTGGCCCACATGTTTTATTCCTCTTATACCACAGCAATTTGCCAACATTTTTTAAATTTACTAAAGAACATCACGTCATACTTGTTATTCGTTTATAGTTACATTTAATGTTGAAAACATCGCAAAATGTTAGTTCCTGGTATCCTGTTATCACTTGAGTTATTGCAGCTACAAAAAGCCAGCCTCTCTTTTTTTCTCTAATACAAAACAAATGCAGCTTGTCATGTTAAAGTGCGAACTCCATCGGTCCTGAAGACTCTCAGAAAACATGGACACAGATTCTTTCCCTCAATGTTAAATACAGACGTATATCCTCTCCTGCTTACTACACACACAAAATAGGTTAAACACATGGAGAAAAAATAAAGGCACTATTCGGCGCGATGTAATGAGAAAACGCGAGAATCGAAAAATATTGTCCAATGAAGTAAACACGATGTGCTACATTATACACTCATCGGCCACTTTAATAGGAACTTGTTGTCGATTGTAAGACTCCTGTTCTTGGCTGCAGGAGTGGAACCCAATGTGGTCCTCTGCTGTTGCAGAAGATGCTTTTCTGCTCACCACGGTTGTAAAGAGTGATTATA
>JAOTRR010000051.1:831770-842339 GCA_028570945.1 Gogo arcuatus
CAGCCTATTAGTGACCTTTGTGCCAGGTGAACCCCCAATTCCCCCCCCCCCCCCAGACCTCGATAAGCGCCTGGCTGGCTTCTTCGCTCAGTCGGGGGTTGATGTATGTGCGGGCGTAAGCGATGTAGTCCTTCAGTACAGCCATGTCCAGGTACTCCTCCTCAATCTGCTCCTCGCTCTGGTAGTACAGAGAGACCAGGTGATGCGCCAGGCGTCTGTCGTACGCCTCGTCCTGAGGGTCCAGCATCAGGAAGATCAGATCAAACCTGAGAGAGAAAGAGAGAGAGAGAGAGAGAGAGAGAGAGAGAGAGAGAATACATCACTGAAACGATGTGATACCAAGTGAGTGGTCAGAAAGAAGAACACAGAGCCCGGGTTTACCTGGACAGGAGGGTGTGAGGGAGCTGGATGTTTTCAATTGTCGTTTTCTTGGGGTTCCACTGAGACTCCACAGGATTGGCTGCTGCAAGGATTGAGGTCCGTGCATTGAGCTGACAAATGATCCCAGCCTAATATATGGATAGAAACACAAACCATTTTTGAGCTGAAGAACACTAAATGTGTAACTCCTAAAAATCCCACTTCGTGACAGATGTTCATCATACATTAGGTGAGCAAGAGGTATTCAAATTGAATTTTTTAAACACTTCTTCTGTCTTCTTTTTACACATCTAGCTGTTGTTCTTCATTTGCTTGAGTAAGGATTTCATCATCATGTCACATCTGTACTAATTCTCAAAGACTTATATTAAGACCACGCCTTGCCTTGGCAATGGAGAGTGTCTGCTGCTCCATGACCTCGTGCAACACCGAACGCGTGCTGTCACTCATCTTGTCGAATTCGTCGATGCAGCACACGCCGTTGTTGCTTAGAACAAGCGCGCCGGTCTGCAGCACCAGCTGCCGCGTCTCCGGGTCCTTCATCACGTAGGCCGTGAGACCCACGGCGCTCGAGCCTTTACCTGACGTGTACTGACCGCGAGGCACCAAGTTGTAGACGTACTGCAGCAGCTGAGATTTACTCGTCCCCGGGTCGCCACACAGCAGGATGTTGATCTCAGCGCGGAAGTTACCGCGTCCCGTCTGGCTGAAGTCTTTACGTGTGCCGCCGAACAGCTGCAGCAGGATTCCCTGGAAATCAAATATGGAGGAGAAAACAGATAGAGTCAAATGTATAAATTTAATTGAGTAGCTCTGGGTGAAATTTTTTTATTGAGGTACAAGTTATTCAGCAAAATTTAAAAAACAAAACAACTGAACAGATCATAAAAGTAAACAATCAAATAGATCAACAGCCAAGTAATTAAATAAATAAGAAAAACACACAAGTAAGCAAATAAAAAGACAATCAAATTTAATGAGTTCGTTTTTATATTCCATTTCCTTATTTTGATCACATCAAAACTTTCCACCAAAAAATTATACAAAAAAAAAAAAAAAAGTTAAGTAAGCAAGTAAATCAGCAAACAATTAGCTCTCTTTAAAGTTAAAAGAATGAATGAATTAATATACTTTCTATAGGATTATTGCTTGATTGAACAGATGAATTTTTGGACCATTTTTGGATTAAAAACAAACCCCTCATGCATCATCAATTCACTGTGTTAAACGTTACTTCAGGAGAGTTACTCATCAGCCCTTGGTCAGGGAAACATGCTCCAGCTGAAACACAAGCCCACCTTCTTGATGTCCTCGTGCTCATAGATGCTGGGTGCGAGAGCCGAGGAGAGGCGCTCGTAGATATCTGGCTTGTTAGCGAGCTCTTTGAGCGTGGCGACGCGCTCCTCCGTGAAAAGCTTCTGCTGGTTCTCCTCGTCCAGCCTGTGCAGACGCCGCTCGTCTGTCTTGCGGAAATGGATGGCGTCGATGTGGGTCTTGTACACGGCCTTCACCTGGCTCTGTCTCGGGTTTACGCGCATGGGTGCGGCTCTGTAGATACCTTTTTTTCGGGGGGGGGAGGGAGTAAATAAATAAAATAATAATAATAATAATAATAATAATAATAAGCACTTCATTAACTGAACCAAGACTGAAATGTGCAGGGAGAAGCTTCAAACCAGAACGCACCAGTGATGTTGATTCGATCTCCAGGCTGCACTTTGTCCACCAGGTCATTGTGGGCGTACACCACGATTGTGTGGGGGGTCTGACCAGCGGGCATGTCCTCCGGAGACTCCTGCAGCTTGATCTGGCCATCAAAAAGAGACAAAATACAACATTTCACACCAAAGCAAACCATATAATCACTGACCGTTGGAGAAGTTTTCTAAAAATGACTGAAGGAGTCTCCAATGTCAGTGCTCTGTATCTCTTGTTTTTTTCCCCAATTTATTAAACTCAGGTGAAGAAGAAAAACGATTAGGATGAAGGAAGCGACTGTGCTAACTCGTGTTATGACAAGAACAAATTGTTTCGCAAATGTTCCACAACGTTAAGTGTTGCCGTAATAGGATAACAACTACGAACCCACATTAATAAATAAAGTGGGCTTGTATTTAAACCAGGCTACACAATCTCACCATCTGTTTGTCGGAGAACACAGAGCGGTTGTGCATCAGCGCCAGGCTGTGTGTGGTGTTGCAGTTCCGACACACCGCAGGTTCGGCGATGCGGCCCCGGTCCACCTCGACACGAGTGCTGAAGGCGCAAACCTGGCAGCGGAAAAACGCTTCCTGCATCTCCGGGATAAGCTGGGACGTGCGGATCACCATGCCGCTGATGGTGATGAGCTGATCGATGTCTGAGAGAGATTCAGCAGGTTACCGAGACAAATCAAACAACCAGCACGACAAAGTCATCCAGTCACCCCAGACTCGGACTCACCCTCGGGGTTGAGGCTGCGCATGTTCCGGGTTTTCAGGGCGTTGTAGGGACGCACTTGGATTTGGTGCTCCGGGACGGAATCAGGGAAGCGTTCGAAGAACAGTTCGTTGACCGCCATGTCGAATGTTGGAATTACTTCCTGTGGTCAGGGGGAAAAAAACAAACAAAACAGCGGTCTTTTTGTTTCCAGTGTTCTTCAGTCACACTCGTCTTTAATTACACCGATACACTGCATCAGTATGTTTTCCAGATCTCTCTAGTTTACCTGAGGATAGCAGATGAGCTGACGGTACAGATTGGCATCAAAAGCCTGAATATGGTCACAGTTCACGTTCAACACAGGCTCCCCAACAACACTGATCTACAACACACACACACACATCTGTAAATCGTGCAGATGTTGAAGACCGTAAGATTCTTGAGGCAGAGAGCTTAAAACTAAACCCACCTCATCCAGTTTCTGCATGTACAGAGGCTCGTTCAGATCCAGACTCACGTTCTCATCCTCCTGTGATGTAGGATCGATAAATTGCTGCAGGAAACGCTGTGAGGAAACACACACACACACACACACGGTTAACCCAAACGCTGCACATGGACTCAATTCACAATCAGAGCTTAATGATGTGAAAACACAGGTCATCTTACATGCGTGTGTGTTTAACACGTTACATGATGCGTCATCTTTATAGCAGAGAATTAAAGTACAATTTGTAATTTTTTTGCTTGAATGGTGATAACTGTTTCCTTTGAATATTTTAAAATCACCTTTTATAAGTTTTTAATATCGTTTCAAATAGTGTAACGGACCCTGAAACAGAAGTGTGCACATTCATAAAAATTAAAAATAAAAAAACCCGCTCCTACAGAAAACCAATCCCAAGGGTTTTGTTTATAAAAAAAATAAAAAAAAAAAAAAAAAAAAAAAAAAAAAACCCACAACCACCTGCGATATTTTCTAATCAACTTGTTTACATCTATTACCAAAAATAAACCAGACTAGTCATTTAAACCACCGTAATGCTAACCATTTTTGATGAATGAATGAGGTGAACACATCATGTAGGGTGAGCGCAACTACCATTTCTATTATTATTATTATTATTATAATTACTATAATGACGGTACAGGATGCGTAACGGTCATTTGGTGCTACCTGAAACTTCTCCTTGCACGTTCCTACGTTGACGTCAGTGCCCCAGATGACGAGTCTCTGGCCGGTGTTTTGCTCGCTGGCTACTGTCGCATCCCCCGAGGGCTGGAAAAGAAAAACAAAACAAACAAATTCATACAGAGATATGATCACACTGTGACCTCAGGAAATCGCTCCTCAGTGCACAAAGCTGATCATCGAACGGTGCGACTCTGAACCACTTCCTACACCAGCCGAGAGACTAACTTTACTCACCGGCTCGGAGTTCAGGTCCACCTGTGGCGCCTTCCTGACAGATCCCAGGTCAGCTCTCTGGCGAGCCGGAATCCCGCGACTGGGCGTGTCATAAATCAGCGGAGAGCTCATGTCCGGTTCACTCTGTGGGACTGTTGTAAAAAAACGCAAACGGAAACGTTTAGCTGCTTTAACCATCTGCACTTCATACAAAAAACAAATCATGAAAACATGCAAATGAGGAAATGGTGGTACCAGAGGGGCGGGGCATGGGGCTGGAGAAGAGAGAGGTGTCCTGAGGGACGGGGCTCTGCATGTCCGTGCCAGGGGAGGTGGGCATGGGCTGTAACTCTCCCGTCGATGACTCCTGAGATCCACGTACTCGTGGGGTCTGAGGGCCATCGCTCGCAGCTATTTAAAAAACACGCACACGGAAAATCAATACAACCTGCCATCACATGCTACAGGGCATGAAAAATTAACTACGTTTATAGGAACATGCTCATTTTCTTTTTTAACTATTAATATTGTTTCCACTTTAACTCTAACAAATCCTGTAATCATAACTCGAACAAGAAAAGCCAGAAAAAAAAGATTTAAAACGCTTGAAGAATCCTTTACAGTCTATATAAAAGTGTTATAAAACTGCAATAACTCCAAACAGCATTGTGCACAGGCATCATCCAGTAACTCACGAGTTGACGGGTTGCTGCTCCTGCCGCGTTTACGTCCACTGGACGACGGTGAAGACATCTTGACCACTCACTAGAAAATAAACGTTACATGCTATAATCTGATTGGTCAGATCGTGTTGATCAGTTTGATTATTTAACAAAGGGAAATGAATTCGTGTCTATGATAGGGTGAAGATTTCTGTGAGGAGAAAAATCTTGATTCGTTTATCATTTATGGAAGGAGTCTCCAGTCTCAGAGCTTAACTTCTCCAACATGGGAAGGTCGTCAAGACAGACCTTTGTGCGGGACAGAACGTGTGAGAGCTGGTATAAGGCGATACCTTGTTTGGTGAGCATTCCACAACATTAAACAACTATAAACAGATAAAAAGCACACATCATTCTGCAATAAATTCTAACCGTCTGCAAATTGCTGTAGTAGAAGACGAAGTAAACGCTTCCCGACGTGCTTTTATAGGAATATAATCAGCAGTACGTCATGTAGGATGGAATCACACCACCTGGTCATTGATTAGTTTCCTGTAACAGCACACTAAATATGATTTATTGCTTATTATTTAAATTAATCAACAGCCGTTCGCAGAAAACTCATGGAAAAATTATGACTAAAAATTATGTCACCTGTTTGTAGCTTTTATTCTTTACATTCACACCCTTCACCATAGTCCAGTATTATCCTAAAGTAAAACTAACTCTGCGTTACTAAGGGATCATGAGATGTAACTATAAACGGATAAAAAGTATGTCATCCTTTAACAACTTTAAAAAAAAAAAAAAAAAAAAAAAACCCCAGTGGTCTGTAATTTGCTGTGGTATAAAAAGAATAACACAACGGGCTGTTATTAGAAACAGCACACCATCCCGTCGTTGATTAATTTCCCACCACAGCACAACACAAAGTGGTTTATTCTTGACTCGTGCTGAGAGACTGTTCAAGTTCATTTGTTTTTTATCAAGTTAAACGATTAAATGAAGCTGTTAATGTGATAAAAAGAGAAATTAAGCAGGGGGAATATGCATTTGTTTAGTCTCTAAGACCCTGAAACTGGGAAAGCAGCCATCTTGACTAACGCAGTGATGGAGTAAAAAGCGCGTGACACCCAAGTTAAACTATAATAATAACAAAAAAACAGGATCAATGAAGCAGTTTAGGTTTAGAAACAATACCTAGGAGCCTCATGTCAGATTCTAATCAACTTTTACTCCTAAATTCTTCATGAATGTATAAAAAGCATCGACGCCATTTTATCTATTTTCTATTATGTCTTAGTGTCATGAAGTATTTACATAACACATAAATACACGATAAGCTGCTCAAAATGCGTCCAAACAGTACAATTATCATAAATAATCCTCTCTATGCACTTTTTCCTATTTAAAACACCATTTTTAAAAATAAAAGCTTTACCTCAGAATAACGATAACTCACCGTCTCGGAGTCTTCTTCTCAAATACACACCGTGTGGCGCGAAATCGCTCGCGTGACGTGGTTTTCGCGCGCAAACACGGACCAATCAAATGCCCAGGCAGCACTACTACACCGACAGGGGAAACACCACTTTGTGTAGGTTTTTTTTTTTTTTTTAAGATACACTTCACGAAGCAATACGTGTCAGAAGATACACATAAACATTTATCAGTTCTTGAAAACAATTTTACAGCGTTTATAATCCAAGTGTTGATTTTCAAACCGTCAGAATAACAATATGCTCACCCCACTTCCCCGATAAATGGTTTCTTCCGAGATGCCCGCGGGAGGAGGCCACAGCAAGTCACGTGACCAGGCAGCTCAGAGAGAAGGCAGGGTTAAAAATATAAAATAAAAAATTGAATATGAATAGATACGCATTATACGACGAGATTTTTTTGTTTTTCTGCCGAGTTTTCCACATAATTAAGGAAAGATGTGGTAACACGCTTTAGAAAAGGAATAAAAAACCAAATGAATCTATCTCTGCCATCTCAGTATCACGTGATGCAAATGTGGCCATGAACAAAACAATTTGATTTAAATTTTAAAATGTAAAATATTTATCTTTATACCTACACATCCTGTATAAGCTTTTAATCGATACGTTTATAACGTTTGGTCACTCCGTTTTGTTACTGGCTGTTTGAAACCTGGGTGAACCACGACTCATTACTGCCACCTAGTGGTGTGGTGGGATTGATCAAACAACATGCAGGAACCAAAACCAAATGGAAAGTTCAAGTTTGGTTGTTTTTTGTTTACTATTGAGAGAAACTTGGAGTTGTTGTTCTTCTGTTTGAACTAGAGAAGACTTACACTTTTTTGTTTTTTAAAGCAGAAACATGAACGCTGAGTTAGCATGTTATAAAAGCAGCATTTTTGTAATCCAAACAGGCCTAGTTAGCACAGATTCTCTCATGAACAGTTAAAATGAGCCTTTTTTTTTTTTTTTTAAATCAACAATCCAGTTTCAGCAAGTCGGTGACCACTGTAGCGTCCGGTGTGGTCTCCTGCTCTTGTCACCCATCCAGCTAATGGTTCAACATGTGCATTCTGAGATGCTTTTCTGCCCACCACGGTTGTAAAGAGTGGTTGTTTGAGTTCCCGTAGCCTTCCTGTTAGGTCCAAACCAGTCTGGCTGGTCTCCTCCGACATCTCATATCAACGAGATGTGAATCAATTCTAGAAACTGTTGTGCATCAAAGTTCCAGCTTATCAGCAGTTCCCTCCAAAAACCTGACAGGCTGATTGGATAATCACTTTTAATTTCAAAAACAGTTAACAAAGAAGAGAGAGAGAGGTTTGTGTTCCACAATATTTATTATCCTGAATACAGCCCCGGTGTCACATATTCAACAGAACCAGAATATATATCTTTAAAAAAAAAAAAAAAAAAAGGACCAAAATGTTTTCGAGATGCATTAAAGCGATTGGTGTTAACGCTTTGTTGTGTATCTTTGTGATCAATTTCAGAGAAAAAAAAAACACCTTTAAGCTTTCATAGCTTATTAACAAGTAACGACTACATTAGCTATTTGTTATTACAGTGTACTGCTTCAGATGACTCAAAATTAGGCTCACGAGCAGATAAGTGATTATAGTTGAAAGTTTAGTTTAGTCAGGGATTAAGGAATGGTGTGGTTAGAAGGAAAAAAAGGACAGCGATGGTTAATTAAATTTAACGAAACCGCTTGAAGAAGCACATCAGGGTGTGATGGTGTGCTGGGGAACATCCTCAAAAAGTTCACTGCGTCACTTCGTACAGTAAATCAATGTTTAATCCGCAATGAGCGAGGTGTATACATACAGTGAGTGTGTGAGAGAGAGAGATCGATCGATATAGGTTTGATGATGAATGTTTATGTACCTGACATTTTCTACAGAAGTTAAATGAATGGTTTAACAGAAAAACCGCACTGAACCAAATGGCTACTGTCATACAAGTATTATTTTAAAAATAATAATAATAATAATTAGAAAAAAAAAAGAACCAGCCACCCCCTTCAGTTTGTGATACTACTACTAGACTACAGGCACACTTTAGTATAATCGTCACAAAGGCTTCTATCATTCAGATAATTTATTACGCTGATGTACTTCTCCCCTCCAAACTAATCATGCTGTCATTTCACATAGGCATCTTTATAGGCAAGTTATTTATTCCACCAGGTAATGTTAACTTAAAAACGTCCATCTTGCCTTTTTTTTTGTGGCTATGTGAAAAAAAATACTGAAACAATAAAGCTCGACATAACATTACTGGAGGAGAAAAATTTGTGCACTCCGTTGTAATTAAATTTCACGCAGTGACTCACGTGTTCTCTTCGTTTCTTTTTCTCTGAGAAGCTAAACTAGTTTGAAATATCCAATCCTACCCTTGCAATGATGCCTGTTCATGTGCAGAGTGAACAAATTTACTTTCTTTTTTTCTTTCTCTATCTCCGATGACATGAGACTAACAGAGTAAGGTGTTTTTTTTTTTGTTTTTTGTTTTTGTTTTTAAGACAGATGGTCAAAAACAATATCTTTTACAATTAATTGCTGTACGTCTGTCCTTCGGGCGGTTGAGGAAGCTTCATATTCTCTTTGGACATCATTAGACGCCGTAGCTCTTGAAGAACGACTTTAATGCTATATGAATTTTGCCATTTTGCTAGAATTGGTATGCTACGTGCATCCACCTGGAACAAGGAAAACACAAGAAAAAAAAAAAAATAATAAAAATTACAACCTTGTGATAATTGCACAGGAAAATTTTAACAAAAACATTTTTGTTCAACCTCTAGTGCAGTCCTGCTGACCCTGAAGAAGAATAATGCACGCAGTACATTTTCAATCTAGTATGGGAGAAACTCGAGTGAGCATATATACAAAGTTTTACGGTAAATCACCAGGCGCTTGGGGAATGATGTTACGACGCTAGAAAAGGTTATAAGGCCTAATTCTTAGAATAAGAAGGAAGAATAAGATATGTACAATAAGTGTGCAAACTTTTCTCCCCCAAGCTCCTGTGGTTACCGTAAAACCCTGTATATACACTAATATGGCACAAAAGTATCTGGACACCCATCCGAGTTATTGCCTTCAGGTGTTTCAGCCACACCCATTGCTTACAGGTGCAGAAAATCAAGAACATGGCCATGCAGTCTCCATAGACTAACAGTGGCGGGAGAATGGGTCATAATGGATGCCGCCTTTGCTGCAAGTCAGGTAAACTAGATCTGCACCAATCAACCGTAAGTGCTATTGTTGTGAAATGAAAGCATCTAGGAACAACAGCAGCTCAGCCACGAAGCAGTAGACCACAAACTCACAGCGTGTCGCAAGTAAGGATCTCCTCCCCTCGGTTCCATCACTCACTACAGAGTCCAAAACTGCATCTGGAAGCAACATCAGCACAAGAGCTCGGCATCGGGAGCTTCATGAAATTGGTTCACATGGCCCAGAAGCCGCACACAAGCCAAAGATCACAATGTGCAATGCCAAGTGTGGGCTGGTGTAAAGTGGTGTCAAGTGCCACTACTGGACTCTGGAGCAGTGGAACCATATTCTCTGGAGCAATGAATCACTATCTGGCAGCCTGATGGATGAATCTGGGTTTGGTGGATGCCAGGAGAACGCTGCCTCCTTAAATGCATAGTGCCACCAGTACAGTTTGGTGGAGGAGGGATAATGGTCTAGAGCTTTCTGAGTTTGGGCTCAGCTCATTGCTTCCATTCAAGGATAATGTTTTAAACCCCACTGAACACCTTTGGGATGAATCGGAACGTCAATTGCGAGCCTACTCGTCCAACATCAGTACCTCACTAATGCTCTTTTGACTGAACGGGCACAAATTCCCATAGACGCACTCAAAAATCTTGTAGAAAGCCTTCCCAGGTAAGAGAGGGAGGCAACTCTATATGGAATGGGATGTCCACATACTTTTGGCCATACAGTGCACATGGACTACAGGCTTGACTGCAGTGTCATTACCATGAAATTAATACTACTATTAAAAATGTTTTGTGAAGTGTCCAATTTTAGATTTCATTGTAGCTAGAGCCGGGCGACAGAACAATATAATATCACCATCATGATAAGTGCGATATTCTCTGTGCCAACATAAAAAGGGTTTGTTTGACAGCACTCATTGGACCGACCAACACACAGTACAATGGGAAAGTCCAAGGAGCTCAGTGCAGATCTGAGAA
>JAOTRR010000051.1:985543-998964 GCA_028570945.1 Gogo arcuatus
ACACACACACATATATAATCCAGAATCTATAATCAATGACCACCGAAAAGCTGATTATTTTCCTATAAACAGATACAAAAAAGTGCAGCATTTCTTTTCCTATTTATGGCACGCTGTTGTACATAAATAAGAAATAAAACTCGTGACATACTTCACAGTGAAGCAGAGTTGCTGTCAACACACCGAAGCTGATCATTTTCTTACAACATGAACTGTAACTATAAACGGATAAAAAGTATCACCTGGGCTCTACGGTCCATATTTCATAGCAAAAGAAAGGTCCTTCTTTTCACAAATAAATAGTATGTCGTGAAACATCAGTTTTCTGGTACTGCCTCTTAGAAAAATGAGATAAATTAATTGTTGCCATATGGCAACACCATAAATAAATCACGCAGTGTTGTGCAGTTATAGGAAAATAATCAGCAATGAGGTGATTCAACAATTTTGAACAATTTTTTATAAGAAAAAAACCCAGCTTGGCAAAGTGTTAACTCCTCTGTTTAAAATGACAGCTTTTTATTTCCTGACACTGGAGACTCCTTTCTTTTTAGTTTGTGTAGACGTGTGCTATGTATCAAAACGAGCGCATTTATACAAACCTGTGATTTGGAGCTGCACTGCTGTCTGTTATAGAAAATGAATCAGTGAATCAATTCCTGTATTTTAAAGTAAAATTTTAAAAATGCATTTTAAAGCTTAGTAGTTTTTAAAGAAAAAAATATCGGTAGAAATATCGCTATGGGTTCGTACTCAAGGTTTCAGAAAAGAAGTCGCATTGCATCGCATTTTTTTGGGTAACTCTACATTAACGTTGCCTTAATTTCAATTATTTACAACACTAGCTACCGTTTAAAAACCTTGAAATTAATAAACAAGTAATTAACTTTTTTAAAATAACAAATAAGCCACATATACTGTAACATAATTAAAGAGCTGGTCATCGTGGACCTGTTTAATACTGTACATTTGTGTATGGCTGAATGGTGGGTGCCAATAATTACACTCACAGCACAAAGTTCAGATCAGGAATAAAACACTCAGTGGTGTGCTGTTATAGGAAAATAATCACCAATGGAGCTAAGTTACGTTTCCAGTAACAGCATGCCTGAAGTGTTTTATTCCTCTTACACCACAGGAATCTGCCAGGCATTGCAATTTTTTTAAATGATGATACAAGAGTCATACTTTTTATCCATTTATTGTTACATCTGACGTGATCTGATGTGGAATGTCCTCGAAACGAGTTCGTTCCCGTAATCACTTATGCGATAGCTACGTTCCGCCATGATATCAAAGTTAATTTTAAAAAAATAAAAACGCATAATCTCCATCCTTCGATCTTCTTGTGTTGGAAAACGTAAAGCACTGACACTGGAGACTCCTTCGAAACCAAAACCGTTAAATAAACGTCTCCTTACAGAAATCGTTACCATATCAACGATTAAACACGTTTTTTAAATATGTTTATGTGGAGCGTCCGCTGTATAATTCCCAGTGACCGCGCTGTTACTATGGAAACGACAACTACCTGTATAAAGAAATTCATTCAGTCGTCTCTAGCTACTTGACCTTGTACCTACAGCTGTTTTCCAGCAGAAGCCAGCGTTTCTTCATTGCAGAAATCAAATCGTGTTAGACATGTGACCCTGCATTGTATAAATCATTTGCTGTATGAATCAGTTAAAAGCAGCAGAATTCATTCATATTGACATATTGGATAAGGTTTTTTTCCTCTTAAAAACACATCACTAATTTTCTGTCTTTTTTTCGTTTGCTGCCTGTTGCTTGCAACCTTGAAATATCAACAAACATCTGACTTGCGCACGTCTTGTTTTGCATCGTGCATTGCTTTCTGTCCACAAAGCGATTATGAAAATGTCGGGACTTTTTTTTTTTATTGTTTAGGATTGTCATTTGCTTGAGGTCGGCTCAATTTAATAGCCAAACCGTGTATATGTGATACGTCTGAGTGCGAGACAGGTGACGTTAGCTACCGAGGACTGGGTACATGTATTAATTATAATACTTTGATGGGCTTCGTTAATGTTTCAGAGCGAGTATGTTTTTAGAGGGGAAACAACGTAACCCGAAGAGTATGGGTGGAGCGGTACGTATAACCTGATATCACTTCTGCGGTATTTCACTGCGTGAAACGACTGCTCTTAGGAGTTCAAACACCACAAAAAGTGGGTGTCACTTTAAATAAATGTTGGCACTAAAAAAACAATAAGAAAAGTAACACAACAAATTAACACACACATATTAAAGCAGAACATTGTTGAATTCTCGATTCTGATTGGTCTGATTCATTTCCTCCAACAGAAGTCGTTTCTATAGTAACAGCTCGTTCATGGTGGACGCCAGTGTCAGGTTTTTGTTGTATCTATAGGAAGAGGTTCACCGTCCACAGAATGTTGCAAAAAACAAAAAACATCCAGTGAGAGTGTTGTGCAGGCTGAACATATTGTGCCTTCGGAGATGCTTTTCTGCGCACCACATGTGTAAAGAGTGGTTATTTGAGTTACCGTTGGCTTCCGGTTAATTCGAGCCAATGTGAGACTGTTCTGGGTGAAGATACTGCATCCACATGATTAAACCCTTGCTCGCTAAGTATGATTTCTTCACAGTTTCATCAAAATCTTCAAAGCAGTTCAGATACAAATGCGCGAACTTGAATTTTAATTGAGATGTATACAAAAGAGAAAGATATTTCACAGATCTATGGAGCAGAACGTCAAATTTTCAGCAGGTTTTTCCCAGGTCAACACGTATACAGAAGACTTCAGAATCAGATTTGGCCTTTAAACTAGAGCGCTACAATGCCTCAGTTTGTGAGCGCCATTCAGCGGCACCCTTGAGAGTACAAATAAGCCACTTATTAACGTGGATGACAATGTTTTGATTGCATCCAATGCACCACACTGAATCAGCATGCAAATGCCCTTTCATCAAAACAAAGACATTGATTATGAGGTAAGTTTCTTCGGCACAAGTAGGCTGCTTGGAGTGATTAATGGTCCTCCGCCATTGATTTCTTTTTGTTTAGATCTTTGCTAACTTTTCAGGAGATACAATTATAATTTGTTCGTCAACAATAACTCCAATCTGGGGCTCTCGAACAAAAAAGCTTAATAAGGTCTTCTGTGTGATTTGTCCTTCGAGCGCCAAAGTGAATTCATTTGGGAAAGAAATAAAACAGGGGAAAAGGTCAATCATGACACAGTTTTGATTTGTTTGATTTGTTCGCCGTCTCGCTCAAACAAAACAGCAACACGATCGATTTATTTGCCCGGAACTGAGGAGACATCGAGGTGCATCGATAGGAAAAGTATTGTAGACTGAAATGTGTTCATCGTTCAGGGAGCAGCGTGGAGCATTTGCTGAGATTGTTTACTGTTCATGCTGTGAGACGACGTGTTGATTTGGTGTTACTCGCTGAACCCAAGTTGGAGGGTGCGGGAGGGGTTTAATAGAGTGCGCGAGGTCAATGAATTGTGTTGACTGACGAGACAAGTTGACAAAAGAAAGTGTAGCTGGCTCAGTGCTCAGTGCTCGTTGAAAGGAAGTGATCTCTCTCACATGCTCACATGCGAAAGTTTCTCGACAGTCGCTCGCTGATGCCGCTCTGCACTCTTAGGTTGGCCGTACTTCCATTTTCTATTAACGATACAGTTTAAACACCATACAATCTCTCATCAGGTTGATACTGAAGCATTTTCACGAGTATGGTATCAGTATCAGTATCGATGCGCCTCTAGAGGCAACGTCAAGAGTTAACATCTATTTAACAGACATTACTGACTTCTTCTCCTGCTTCTTGCATATCAGAGAAGGCCTATTCAACATCGTGACCCCTTTTTGCCTTGATTTATCCATCACTTCCATCACTTTTTTTCCCCCCAAGAACATCACAAAAGGCATCAGACACGTTAGACTTTTTTGGGCGCTACAGTGTTCTATTAGTATTTGCAAGTCAAATGCCCTTGTTCCATCAAAGTAAACCATCAAAGAGCATTTGCATCATTCCTCCGATTTAACACTTTTCAAAAGTCGCCCCATCCTCCATCCCGACTCCTTCTGACTTCTCGCATCATCTCTCCGAGATAGTGATAATACGATTTTGGTGCCTTTTTTTTTCTTCCTGTTGAGAAACAACCTGGATTATGAGCAGATCACTACATAAACAGCTTTCTAAAAGGAGCCAGCTATTTAAAAAAAAAAAAAAAAAAAAAAAAAAAAAAAAAGAAGAGGCTGAGGGAATGCAAAGAAGGATTTAAATTTTTAATTTGAATTTATTCCAGCAAGTGAAAGGTTCTTTTGAGAGAGGATTTTGGCAAAGATGATGGTATTTAAAAGTGATAAACAAGCATCTAAAGCTAAAAAAGCAGGAGGCATTTTTGCGCTTTTTCTTGACTGTAGTCACACAGGAGGATTGATCGTCACAGTCGCATCTCGAGAGCAACTTAACATCAACTTGGGCACATCAGAGTTGTGTTAAATGCAGCGCTTTAAACTTGGGCCTCATAAACAATCTACAAGCTTTGTGTTTAATCAAGAGTGCACACATTATGTACATCCAAGGTTATAAAAATCAATTACGGAACAGAAAGACGTGCTTCCCACTCTCTGCAAAGTCAGTGTGTGTGTGTGGTTTAAAATGAGCTTTATCCTTCCTCTTCTCTTCTCTTCTCTCGGGTTGCAACTGTTGACAGCGGGTACGTGGGCACAGCAAGAAACTATTCCATATTCCCCGAACAAGGCGTTAATCCTGTAACTAGGAATACCAAACACACACCTGACAACACACATTTAAAAAACTTTTTCCTCACAAAAAAGTCCGAAAGTGTGACAAAGATAACATGCTTCACATACAAAGAGTTACATCATGCTGTTGCACGGTTAATCCGATCGAGGCTGGTCTTTATCCCTTCGCCAAGTTTAACAAGAGTCTCGGAGAGCGATCACAGAACCAGTGCTGGATGTGATTTCACGCTGACACACAGCTCAATCGCAGCGCCCAAACGCGCTTAGAGAACTCTTACTTCCTCGAGGCGAGAAAGAAGCTGAACTTTTACCCATCGATCCTGATGCATTAGCACAGTTTGTCATTGGCGTCGCCATCTAATACAGTAATCTCCAGGCTATATTGATCATCCGATCAAGAAAATAAACTAATTACAATCCACGATTTAAGAGCTGCAAATGCAACCTTGATGCATCATCACAGATAAACGTGAACGCGTTATTAATCGAAGCCCGCAAGGCTGTATGTTCATTAGAGCAGTCAATGGCGTCATTGTGTAACAGGATAATCTGGAGACTAAACTGATTGCGACATTTCATAACTTATGAATAAATAAACATACATAAATTATTTGTAAGAGTAGTCTTTTATCATAACACAATGATCTACATTTATTAGACAAAAGTACATAGGTGAAGCTATGGAAGTGGAAGCGTGTGTGCGACAACAATGACAGAAGTAAGGAAGGGAATGAAACCCTAATAAGTGCTTCTTGCAGTTTTGTTCTGTGCTTTTCCAACATCTTGCCTGACTGTTGTAGGGAACAGTGCAGGGCTATGACACACACACACACACACACACACACACACACACATGCTGCAGCATTGTCTGCTGGGAACACTTTCAATAGGCCTGTTTCAAAAGGTGCACATGACAATGCCTTTGATGCTATTTATGCAGAGCCTATAGCCAGGCGTGGAAGCAGGTCCTCTCCGGAGCGCTGGTGCACTGTAGAGGGATGGACGAACCAGGTGACACACACTGCTCAGGAAACAAGGCCAAGGCAATAACTCAGTGTGGGAGGAGTGTCAGCAACAAAAGTGCGCTGAGGTAAAACAGGGAGGAAGTAAAATGGCTTAAATGATTGCAGTGGTAATAGGGGAAAGCTACAGAAAAAGACTTTCTTTTTAGCCATATTTGTCATACTTGAATTGTCCTGAACAGGAAATGGAGACCTTATAAGGATTACAAATTGTAATTAACATTAACTTCAGCCTCTAACAATAGACCTGTGATTAAAGAAAATGACTATGGTCTGTGTAGTTTACATCTTCAACCAGTATTATCCAGTTTGATGCAGAAAACAAGCTGCATAAAAACAAACATTCTTCAAAGTGAGCTTGAGGTAGTAAGAAATTTTTTTCTGTCCATTAGCATGTTTCATTGATGTTTCACCATCACACCTACCGTATCTGTAGCCATCTGGTGAGTTTTGCGTAATCCTATGCTTGTCCTCTTATTGGTGGCTTTTATGCGGGTGTCGTAGCGGCACTCACACACTGAGACTTTAACCAAAAATTTCTCACACTCCTAGAACATTTAGAACGTCTGATGTCTTTGGTCACGGTGTCACTGAATAGCATCGCATTACATTACACAGGCTTGTTTTCTGCATTAAACTGGATAATACTGGTTGAAGATGTAAACTACACAGAACGAAGTCATTTTCTTTAATCATAGGTCTATAGTTAGAGGCTGAAGTTAATGTTAATTACAATGTGTAATCCTTATAAGGCCTCATTTCCTTTTCAGGACAATTCAAGTATGACAAATATGGCTAAAAAGAAAGTAGGTTTCAGTAGCTAAGCCCGCCGATCTCAACTCACGAACTGCACAACAGCAAAATCGTGTAGCGTTGAGCTGACTACTCAAAAGTCACAGTTCGAGGGAATATGGGGAGATTAATAAAAAAAAAATTCTGATGATGGTTACAGGATTTGGTCATTTCATGTATTTAGGAACATAAAAACATTTTAAAACATATGGTTGAACAGATATATTCGTGGATTAGTGTCTGTTGGGTAAAATCTGTAACAATGGGACTCTTAGTTGATAAAATCTCATGAAAAGGAAAACTCCAATAGAATGCCACTTGAGCTTTGACGCCGCTCTAAAAGTGCAGAAGTGTCTTATTAAACATGAACCACGTCCACATAAACGAGGCTAACATATTGAAACACAATTTTCAAGCCTGCTGTCCATCTCAGCGATAGGGAAAATCATCAGCATTCATATTACTTGGTCGATTTGCTGATGCGGATGTAAAATGCTCTGTAATTATTGTCCCCGGCACCGGGGTGAGACAAATAAAAGTTACATACGAGGCAAATTAGCATGTGAATGAGGCTTACAGGAGCATGTTCAGTAAAGCACTCCACCTGGCTCCAAACAAGTCCGCATCCCCCCCATACACACATACACACACACTGGCTTCGACTAAAAAGGCCTCCTAGGGGACTTCACTGACCATTCACTTTGTTCCTTCTCTTCCCAAGCACCTGTGACTGTGTGTGTGCTTTTTTCATTTCTCTCTCTCTCGCTCTCTCTCCCTTGTTTTTTATTGGCAGGGTTCTATCATTAGGGAAACACTTCCTTTCAAAAGGAATTCTCACCACTAAACAATGTTGTTTGTGTGTTTACCACAGGGATGGTGCAAAAAAAAAAAGCATTGCGGTTAATAACAGCCAGTGAGAAAGGGAAAAGGAGGCTGAGGTGGGTCTTGCCTTTTTCCTCCAACTCGCAGGTGCTGCTGGAACGTTTTGCCTCTTCGTCGCCTTCCGAGGGCTCATCCGGCTTCTCCACGGTCCTGGACCTCCGAGAGCTGCTTTGCCGCTTTCCAAAGGACTTTGCCACAATCGCTTTCATTGTGCTCTGTAAAAACACATTTGCTTGCATGACTCTTCCAGGTTTATCCCTCTTGTGAGCCATCTAGCCCCTTTCACTAAACCCACGCTCGTCTCGCCAACATCAAGTCATGAACACACATGAATTTCTCTCCCATGTTTGCATAGAGCGCTTTCTCTATGAGGTACTGTTCGTTTTCTGGACACATGAAAGGTTGCCGAGGATGTCTGTAGTCTTCTTAGACATACTGTACATACATCTCATTTTAATATAAACTGATTGCATAAAATCATGCAGATATGAACTGAAGTCACAAGCTTCAGTTAACATTCGTCAACCATCAGAATGACGAAACGATCTCAGTGATCATATTGACATTGGCAGATTTGGTGGACCGGTTTGAATATTTCAGAAAATCTCCTAGGAACAGAAAAACGTCCAGTTCTGCAGACGGAAATGCCACGTTGGTGAGAGAAGGTCAGATGACTACGGACGTACTGGTGTGAGCTGACAGGAAGGCTACGGTAACTCAAACAACCACTCTTCACAACTGTGGTGAACAGAAAAGCATCACAACTTGTCAAACCATGAGGAGGATGGGCTACAAGTGCAGAAGATGAAATCAGGTTCCAATCCTGTCAGCCAACAACAGGAATCAGACGCGACAGTGGGGACCCGTGTCACCCAAACTGGACAAATTGCAAAAACATCAAGATTCTGTTATATCCTGTGGGAAGACATGTCTCGAGTATAAAGACACCCTTTTCTATCTTCTCCACCAAAACCAAAACGAAACCAAGGTTCGTAAAACAATAAATATAGACAACGTTTAAAAGGATCCGTCAGAGAACCAACATGTTCAAGGGGTTTTGCTAAAAACTGCTTTCAGAATATGTACAATGATGTTCAAAGAGACTTCTGTACAAACATTTCTTGCTTGGTTACGTTTAGGTTTTGCCAAGAGACGATAGAAATGACTGAGCGCTTCCTGGAGCATGGAAGAAGAAGCATGAAACCTCTTTTCACACACGACTTTACCAGTATGTCAATCAGGATGATATGTACATATATATATTAATTACCAGGGCTATTTCTACTGTTCATTTTATAGAAAGTAAAATATTATTGGCACAACGGATTCGGACAGGACTAAAATCCCAGAGATACTCCTTTAATAACTACATTACACCACCACCATGTGTAAAACTAATCCAGTCAGAATAAGGCTTTAGTCTGCCTCGATCAATTCTCAGTCTGGGAAGTAAACAGAGTAAAAAGTAAACATTCAGCAGCAAAAAAAAAGCATATTTTCATATTTTAATCCAACTTAGCTGAAACAAAAATAACACATTATGCCCTAATTGGGTGCCGCACAGTCCACAAATACTATTACAAGGCCGATCAGGATTAGCCGTGCTACATACCTAGTTATCTATTTCGGAGTGCCAAGACTGCAAGCAGTGGGCAAGTAAACTGAAAAGCTGGCAAATCCAGTTGTCTTCTAAATACAGAAAGTACTTAAATCCGGGCGCTAACACAAGAGAAAGAGGGATAAAGAAGGATGCTCTGCATATCGCAAAGAAAAAAAAAAAAGAAAAAAAAAAGAAAAAAAAACGTCGTGCACTTTGCAGAATCACTGGCTAGGTTCAGCAAATATGCTAAGCAGAGATCAAAACAATCCTTTGATCCGCAGCCGAGTTTCCAAAGCTGTGGCTCGGCTCCTGGTGTAAATAACTTGTGTCGAAATCGCTACTATTTGCCTTCAGGTGATATCGAAAAAAGGGCCAGGGCTTCAAAATAGATCAGATTTTTATAATAAATACATCTGTGTTTATTATTTATTAATTAAAAATTGACCACATACGCAGGAACATGATGTTTGAATCGTAGTTAATAATAGCGGAGGAAAAGACTTAAGTAATTGTATTTTGTTACTGTATTTAAGTACAATTTTAGATTTTTTTATTTTATTTTACTCAGCAATGATTGAAATTGAAGACTTTTTTTTTAAGTAAGATGTGTTTTGCTGGAGTTGCTGTGCAGAGTCGTACAGCCTGAGATTTACCTCCCGCCGAATGATGAAATGTAAGTGTTTAAAAATTCACCATCAAATCTAAAGAAGTACGTTCAGGTACTTGAAATGACTTCTTAGCAAATTAGCAGGTTTTGTAAATTATCTCATTAAATTTTCTAGCTAGTTAGGTTTTGGGAATTAGTTTGTTAAAATTGCTAGATACATAAGCTTTTTTAAATTAGTGTGTTAAATTTGCTGGATATTTAATCTTTTTAATTAGTTTGTTAAGTTCAGTAGCTATTTAAGTTGTGTAAATTAGCGTGTTAAATTTTCTAGCTAGATAAATCTTGGAAACTAGTTTGTTAAATTTGCTAGATATTTAAGTTTTGTAAATTAGCTTGTTAAATTTGCTAGCTAGTTAAATTTTGGAAATTAGTTGGTTAGGTTTACTAGATATGTAAGTTTTTTAAATTAGTGTGTTAAATTTGCTAGATATTTAAGCTCTTTAAATTAATTTGTTGAATTCGGTAGCTATTTAAGTTTTGTAAATTAGCTTCTTAAATTAGCTAGCTAGTTACATTTTGTAAACTAGTTTGTTAAATTAGCTAGCTAGTTAAGCTTTATAAATTACCTTGTTAAATTTGCTAGCTACTTAAATTTTGGAAATTATTTGGTTAAGTTTGCTAGATACATAGGTTTTGTAAAGTAGTTTGTTAAATTAGCTCATTACATTAGCTAGCTAGTTTCTGATGTGTCTTAACATTCATTCCAAAAGAGCTATTAAACATTATTTATTATGAAACATTTGCTAACCAGCAAGAAAAATTCCAGGTGTGTCAGAGCTAGAATTTTCTTTCTTTGTGAGTGATTGCTTAGTCATGCAGGATCAGATATGATGACCTTATGCTCAGTGAAAAGATTTACTTTTTACTAAAGTATGTACAAATATAGATCATTTCCCACAAGTATATTTTCTACTTTTAACCGAGTATGATTTTGAGACAGTACCCACACTATTACTTAAGTACAGTTCCTCCAGTTAATAATATATATTCTGAATATTAGCAAATGAAAAGTCACAGTACCTCCATCAGGTCCAGCAGAGTGAAAAACATGGTGGAACTCGGTACAAAAGAGGCTTGAGGAATCCTAACGCAGTAAAAGCAGCGCAACTTGCTGACTAACTTTGCCGTGTGTTTTGATGAGCGAACACAAAGGAAAGCGCTGTCCATTCAAAAGCCAGCGGGGAACAGAGGGGGCCGTGTGTTTAACAGAACCCACACCACCATGGCCCTGGCGCCGGGTGGCACAGAGACGCCGCTGCCCACAGAACAACTTTTGTACCCCAGGAGTCGTGTTTTAGAAGAAAGTTTCTACTCTTTCTCTTTGGCTTTTAAACAGCTGGCACGACTCGGACTCTTGTTTGAGTTCAGTGTGTCAGAGATGGAGATCGAAAGCCTGGAACTGGAAATCTCCAATGTCAAAACGCTGACACTGACTCTAACTCTTTCCATAAATGTTAAATAAATATAAACATGTTTTTTGTTTTTAAATCTTACTCTTACCTCCTGACCAATCAGAATCAAGAATGGGCAACAAACACAATGTTTCCAAATAAAGTATTTGTACGCGCGTACTCCAACACCCTTAATGCTAATACTGCTGTTTTAACATTAAACACGTAACACATAAATAATGGCACCCTATTCTGGCACTGGAGCATTGTGACAGGCAACACAATATTACTAAACTATCTTACTTAATTTATATGAAATTAATAACGTAAATACATGATTTTAAATCTACTAGAACAAGATGTATAGCCTGCAGATGATCGCTAACTAATCAGCAGGTGCCACTCAGTGCTAAATGAGTTAGCATTGACTTCACTGTCCAAGAAGGACCTCCATTTTTATGTTTATAATCGAAATATATCCCGATACAGTATTTTGGCAAAACACTCGCTATGCTGTTAGCGTCGAAAAAAGCTTCAACTGAACGAAACGACGTAATTAAACCGAGAATTAGCGACTTTGGAATCCCGGGAACAAATAACATGCATCTTTTTGGCTATAATGCGCATTTCCTCGAGCAATTTCTAGAAGGAAATCCATGGATTATGTTTCAAATTCCGCAATTTTGTCACGAAATCATGTGATGCATTTCATGAGGGAAAAATCTGAGCTCAATAAATAAATCATGCTCAATAAATTCCAATCATGATGCGCAAGGACTGAGGCAAAGTGCTTTAATGGAGTAGCTGTACGTTTTCCACCACAGGAAAGTCTTCAAGATGGAGGTCTTTAAGCTTTGCGGTTGCTTGGTAACAGGACAAGCTGCATTGTTTATAATGTGATCAACAACATACTGTATGTGATGCCAGTCACGGAGTTACTGTAGAGGACTTCTTGTCCTTAAGTATTTCTTCTTCCATGACAAAATGTCAACGATTTGTTATTTATTAATTAACGGATGGCAGGTCATACTTTTTATCCATTTATAGTTACATTTAATCTTGTACACAATTGTGAAAGACGTTTGTTCCTGTTATGACGTAGATTGTTGATTATTTTTCGATAACAGCGCACCACATCTTGTGTGTTTTATTCCTTATTAAAGAAAGTGTATGGGTAGAAATCCGCCTTTAAAACTGTCCGCGGATATGGAGCGTCACTTCACCACTCCACGTCGTATTAGCATGTTCGATGGGAGTGCTGCTCTGAGAGGCAGTGTAAGCTGTGCATATGCGCCGCAGAGCTAAATTGTGAAATGACACATCCTGGGTGCGATGGAGAGAATGACTAACTAATAAGAAAGGAGTGCCAGTGTGCTAGAGGAGAAGTATTAGCGCTGTCTAGCTGTCAATCAGCGCAGTCCCCGGCGATTAGCATCTTCACAAAGATCGCAGCTTTTCAACGTGTTGGCTCGTACGCTAAGCCAATGCGAATAATAGCTCTAGTAGGGTGGAGATGGGGATCATAAGACCAGCGTGGTCGCTATTTAATCGTGCAGTAGAAGATAAGAAGCAGGAACACGCTAGTTATTGTGTAAAGCGGCGTGTTGAGTGGCTGTTAGCGGTGACTATGGTTTGAAGTTGGTGTGTGATGGAAAGTCACTAGAGCGCAGATCGACGCCTCTCCAAATCAGAGCAGAAACAGTAAGAAGTTCTAACAAGGAAGAGTGTGCCAGGTGGCGAACTGGCGGTACCAACACAACGCACAATCTGTCCGCTTCTCCTTCCAAACCACTGACAGCTGCCATCAACAGCCCCACTCTCTCTCTCCCTCTCTCTCTCTCTCACACACACACACACACACACACACACACACACACATTTAGTGAAGCAGTTATGCACTACCGTGCCTGTACCAGAAAAGCAGTCAGGTAGTCATATAATGATTTCGGTCATTAAAAACAAGAAAAAAAAGAAAAAAAAAACAAAAAACTCTAAACGTTAAAAATTCACAGTTCTTGGTTGAAATCACTTACGGTTCAGTTGGAAAGCCTCAATTAAAAAAGTGGCTTTAATAGTCCAAAATATAACTTCATATATCACTATTTATTGCTAATATCCTCCAAAGACTCTTCTTTTTTATATAAAAAATATAATTAATAAATAAATAAATACATACATAATTTTTTTTTAATTTTACTCTCTCTTTTTCTTCCCTTCTCTTTTTATGTCACCCTCTATTAGGAATGGCTTTAATCGTCCTTTTTTATTTACTTTATATACTGTGTGTGTGTGTATATATA
>JAOTRR010000051.1:1004075-1014104 GCA_028570945.1 Gogo arcuatus
ACACACACACACACACACACACACACACACACACACACACACACACACACAGCGAGCTCTTTCATTCTGGGTTTGTTTGTTTATTTATTTATTTTTTGCAAAGTGCTGTTGGTCGTAATAGAAAAGCATATTGTTGAACTGGATTTGATGAATTGTTCGATCTAACATGTGACCATGAATAAGTACACGTTATTATATTAAACGAATGCATCTTTCTAAGCGCATGTAGACGGTCAAATACTCTGCATCAGCAGCACGTGTGTCACCACAGCTCACGTATCATGATTCGGGTCTACGAGCAGAATGAACACAGCGCACAAATCAAACACGCATAAGAGGTAAATAGTATTTTTAAGTAAGTCGTTAAAAAATACATCAGTGCAGGGTTTCTGTAAACGTATTGTCTACTAAATATCCATCTGATATCCCATAATTACAAAACACATGTTTAAGACTTAAGAAGACTTGAGGATTGGCCTGGAATTGATCAGATTTGTCAAAATAACAAATGATAAACACAGATATTCTTACTGTCAGTATTTTATTACAAGCCAATGTTCTTTTACAGTGAATTTTCAAAGGTTTTTTTTTTTTTTTTTTGGTCTGAAGAGGTCAAGAGCAAGACATTTATTCGAGTCAAGTTTCAAAGTGCAAAGTCTTATGGTGCAAACCTAAAGCAGGCCATACCTCAATTAACACCATCCATCCCTGCAGTGAAACATGGTGGTGGCAGCACCGTACTCAAAGGACCTTTTCACTCTCAGAACCTGGGCATCTTCTCAAAATTGACAGGAGTATGGATGGAGCAAAATACAAGGGGATATTACAAGAGAACCTGCTCCAGCTTTCTTATAAAAAAGGAAAACAAAAGCAGTTAAAAAAAAAAAAAAAAAAAAAAAGGTGAAGTCAAGTGGCCAAGTGGTCAATTCAAAGTCCAGATCTGAATCCCAGTGAGAATCTGTGGCAACCTGAAGAAACAATCTGAGCAACCTGAAAAACCTGGAGCAAATCTGCCAGGAAGAATGGGCAAAACTGTCAGGAACATAATCGATGACTGGTTGGTGTGATGGGTTTTTTTTTTCCCTCTTGTACCACAAGCCAACCATTTCTACTTATTCAAGAACGGCATGTACTTTGTATCCATTTGTAGTGACATTACTTCTGTAATGTTTTCAGTTACGTGTACAGTCATTCCAGAGAATATGGAAGACTTTCTTGTGTCCGAAAACACTAATAAACATCTCCTTTCAGGGAACTTTAACAATTACATGATGATGATGTTTTTAAATGTTCACCATCCTCCTGTAGAAAGGATAACATTTGAATGAGTGTATTAATATCAACCTGTCAGTTATCAGAAAATGAATCAACACCTTATGACCAATCCGAATTGAGGATTCATGTTTTGGATTAAAGGATAAATTTGTTTACAGGAATTTTGCTGCAACCAAACAGAATGCTGCTGTTTTTTTGTACATCATGATATATATAGTGTATATTTGAATAGCCGAGCGTCAAGGCGCCGTCAGAGCCTCAAACACGACTGCGTCGGCAAATCTAAAAAGCTCAAATGTGACAACAAATGAGTTGAACACAGCCAATATGAAGTAAGATCACACAATGCCACAGTAAATACCCGCTCCTCCAGTTAACAATCCGTTTTATTTGACATTGCCCTATTAGCTGAGTGATGATGCATCATTTCCATCCAAGTCTATTTGATGATGATGATGTATGTGCTTAGCATTAGCGTGCCTTTTTACAGGTTGTTTATTCTGCAGTCGCAATCCCACACCCAATTTTCCGACACAATGAGCCGCATTTGCAGGATTTAAGTAGATTTACTTCCTGATGTGGAGCTCGAGTTTCTTCATTTTGATAGCTCACTGAAGTCTCAGTTCTGATTTTGCTCAGACGCTCAGGTGATTCATTTCTGGAGCTCGGGCCTCCAAAACAAGTCACAGGTCTGTGTTATCGTTACTATAGCAACAACATCGGCGTTGATTCATATGGTGGACGTGCTCTCGGGAGATATTCACTTTACACTGGAAGGAGTCTCCAGTTTTAGTGCTGAGATTTAAAGCTGTAACTAAGTGGAATAAACCACTTCATCATTCAAACATTTGTGTTCTTTTCTTTGGTAAATAACATCATTTAATGTCACTTTTCTAAAAGCTTCTGTGGTTTTCTCTGGAGCAGAACTTGACCCCAAGTACGATGCGGATCTATTATCTTATCTAACTTCATTATCTATTATTTGGTTGCTCAGTTTTCTCGTTCTCTTCCCCCGAGCTTGAAAGATACGAAAATGACGATCATGATCACAGTGAGGTCATGAAGCAGCATGGATGATCTCACCTGGAGAGTGCAGACCTGAAGTAAAGGCTGCTTCTTCGTCTTAAGTCAAATAAGTCAAATAATAGGTCAAAGTCAAATAAGATTCCAAACGGTTTTAATTACAGCCCATTTTAAGAACAGCATTATTTGATTTCTGGTGGCACAAACAGCACCTGGAGAAAAAGGAAATATAGTCCTGCGAAAGAAAAGAATTTGTACTTATATATGTGAAAATAATGAGTCAAATGCCAGCATTAAATTAAAAAAAGAAAAACTGTCGCATTATTTGTTTTGTGGTGACAAGCTACACTTGGAGAAGACGGAACTGTGGCGCGGCAAAGAAAAGAATTTTACTATACTTGAGTCAAATTGGAAGAAATATTTCAAAAACAGCACTACAGTATTTGGATTTTAGATCAGTTGGAGAGAAAGGAAAGGCACTATTATAAAGAAAAGAATTTCACTGAACTTGTCTGTGTGTAACTTGAGTCAATTATTTGGTCAACATCAAATAAGATGCAAAACATTTTTAATTATGGGTCATTTAAAGAAAAAATTGCATTTTTTTTTTTTTCTGGTGATAAACACCACTTGGAGAGAAACGAAACGTGCCGTTTGCCCAATTCCATTTTGTCATCGTCTCGACATCCCAGAGGCACAGCGGGGGGCCGTAAACATTTACACTAGCGGGGCCTGTCCGTTGCACATGCTCCGGCTTCGCCAGCAACCTCAGCATCGCATATTTAACTGTGTCAGGCCTGTCCCGAAATCCGGCAAATTGCACCAGTGAATTTATCAAAAAAAAAAAAAAAAAAGAAACAGCATCCAAATGTGACAGCCGACTTATGCTGAACGGACAAAATAAGACAAAACATTGCCGAAAACACCCCTAAAGACCCACATGGTACGGAACGCGCGGCGGTAGAGCTGCTAGGCTCCCTGCTGAGAACTGGGAAAGTGATGCCGGTGTGATGCGCTCCTCAGCGAGGGCAGTGCCATCAGAAAGCCCTTTTTAAGTCTGCTGCCTCCATGCGGTTCAGCAACACAGCCTCAGCGGCGAACCGAGTCTGAGGAACGCAAAAGTTTGTCTGCCACGTTGAACATACAGTAATTCCCTGTGTGGCGTGCCAGAGTTTAATTTTAGACAGAACTTATTAGACAGCGTGCCTGCAGATCCTGTTAATTTCTGACATGTTCATTAGGTAATTTCGACACAATAGAGGCGTAATTCCTCAAGAAATCTTCTGTTTTGCCTCGCTGCGAGCGAGTGCCAACGACTCGAGAAGCATCAATAGCTGATGATTAGAGAACTTATGTAAACAAGTACTTGTGATCGTTGGAGCAGCAGCATTTGCATGCAATTAGGAGCAAACACTGCGGAAAGAACTTGCTGTGCTCGAGTCGCATTAAACATTCTGTTCTGCCTATAAAAAAAAACTAGATTCAAACTGGATGGAAATAACACACAGGGTTTGTTATGAAACTGGATTCTCAAATCATAGAAAAAGTACCTGGGAGAAGACTTTACTCTGCCTTCCAATCCACTATGTACTCATTAGCATGTGCTTTTATAGGACAATAATCAGGTGGCGTGACGAAGCGGAGTTAACATTAGCACCTGGAACGCTGTTCATCCCACAGACTGTTACAAACCGCTGACACTGGAGACTCCTTCCACAAACGCGAAAAACTCAAACATTTTAAATCCGTTTATTATTAGCTGTTACTCTTATGGAAACGATAACGTATTAGAACGAGCGTATTTAATGCCGTAAAGCTGCGATCTGAATTACAACCAGAGCTGCTGTTGTAGAAAATTAATCAACACTTTCCAACCAATCAGATTCAACATCACAAGACTTGGAAGCAGCACTTCTGGAACAAAACACGTATTTGAAAATCAGTCCCTGAAACCTGGCAACTATTTATTCCATAGCTCATATGTGACACCTGAGCTGCCTGCGAGTCACTTGTGTAACTGCGATTTTATCACCCTGTACTCGCGTTTTTATTAACCCTAACCTCGCTACAAGCCTGACACGACACGGCCATCTTAAACCACATCTTGATTTCTTCTAAACGGAGGAGGTCGGGTCCAAGCACTTTACATAAACATTTAGCTTTAATCAGCATCCTGGTCATATCCAATGGAGGTCACTGGGTGTAACGGAGGTGGGGCTGTGGGGGTTTGATTGACGCAAAAAGCTATTTTACAATGACATCACGTCATACTGGCACTCGTTGCTGCACCATAACAAATTCCCCAGCTGTATTCAGTGTAGTTTAGTGTGGACTTCTCATTACTTATACCACAGTAATGCTGAAATCTACATTCTGATTGGCCAGAAGGTGGATACGTTTTCTATAACAGCAGCTGAAAATCACAGGTTTATATTAATGCACTCGTTCTAATACCTCATTGTTTCTATAGGAGCAGCTCGTTCACAGGGACTCGCACCGTCAAAGCTTCTAAGGCTTAAAAAAAATAAAAAAAATTAAAAAGTGTAATTGTTAATGTGATGAACTTTTCTGTAAGGAGATTTTTTTTGGCATTTTATGGAAGGAATCTCCAGTATCAGCGTTTTGTTGCTGCTGGAGGTAAAGCTGCACCTTTAAGTTTTCCTACAGCGACATTTCTTTTCAAGTGCTAGGGCATTATTTTGACTTAGTAATATAAAGAGTTACTAAGTCAAAATAATGAGATACCAACTAAAATGATGAGATACTAAGTAAAAAAAATGAGATACTAAGTCAAAAATGATGATACTAACTAAAAACGATGAGCTACTTTGTCAAAATAATGAGCAAGTCAAAAATAACTTCTGATTTACTCACTATTTTGACTTGGTATCTCATTATTTTTAGTTAGTAAGTCAGAATAATGATACTAACTAAAAATGATGATACTATCTCGTTATTTTTGACTTTGTATCCCATCATTTAAAGTTAGTATCATTATTCTGACTTACTAACACAAAATGATGAGATGCCAAGTCAAAAATAACCATGTATCATCTTGTAATAAGGACTTGGTCAAAAATAACACGTCACTCAGTCAAAATAACGAGATAATATCTTGAAATAATGAGCAAGTCAAAATGTGCATCTTAAAATAATGACTTAATTGCGTAGTCAAAAATAACAAGATATCAAGCCAATATAATGAAATCAACAAGAGTTAGCAAGTAAAAAAAACAATGTCTTGAAATAATGAGGCACTAAGTCAAAGACAATGAGATAATATCTCGAAATAAGCAGCAAGAGGAATGAAACACTTCAGAAGGTTGTGTGATTGGAGAACAGACTTTGCAGTGGTAGCAGTAAATCTGCATCACCACACCACCCTGTCGTTGATTACTGTAACCATCATAAGATATCTAAAGGTGTTTTTTTAACGATATTTGACATGATTAAACAATGTTGAAAATAAGATTTGTATTCTTTAAAGAAAAAAAGAACAAGGCAGAATTAGAGAATGAAATTACGAGGACGTGATTGTAATTGTTTAACTAGCACCTGCTTCTTCAGCAAGAAAGAAATACAAACCAATTTACGGTGCAAATTAATGGTGAAAGATTTTATTTTATGATGTTGTTTTTTGATTATTATTAAGTGAGGAGAATATCTGTGGAGTCTGCGTCACTTCTGGTAACGTAAGCAGCTTAATTTTATCAGCTTGTACTAATCAACATTTCTATCAGCACAGTTTATGGATCAAATCTGTAATTGTTTTTTTTTAACTAACCAGCTACTCAAAGTAGGTGGGATCAAACCTTTATTGTTTGAAAACTCTTTTACAATACAGTCATTTTTTTCTTAACTTGTGCAATTTGATGAATAATATACAATGTCATGATTTCATCCAAGAATAACACACATCAACGAACAGGAAGGATTTCATTTCTACACGCTGACGTTCTCTAACAGTGGGAAGATATGTGCTGCTAATTATTTTCATTTTTGCGCTCGTTTTCCCGCCAGCACAACTGCTTCCCTTTTGGATCGACGCATCTCCAAAAGTACATTATTTAATTATTATTATTATTATTTTTTTTAAAGATTGCAAAAAAGCTTGAAAGGGGTCCTGCGTCGCCGTGTGACATTTATTTAAACCTACATATCCAATTACGACACATCCAGAGTTAAAGAAAATATATGTATATGCATGCCATGAACATTCGCTCAAACATTTACAATAAATGTGAAGTTTAAAACCTTGCGTATGTTATTTCATAATGATACTTTTCATAATGCTCTTTTCCCCACAACTGAACAAAATATTAATAAAATTATTAATAATTACAATGAACTAATATATATCCTCCAAATAGATTTTTTTTTGTTCATTTTACAGACTTGCCTTATTCAAGTCATAATATTTTGGTCCACATTTACAAACCTCTGAACAGACAAAGGTTAAAAAAAAATAAAAATAATAATAAAATAGGTTGCGACAGAAAATTAAATAAAGAAAGTGATAATGGTTTGTCTTTCCATGATGAAATAATTCTGAGTAATGCTTATAAGATGTCCATTAAAAAAAAAAAAAAAAAAAAAAAAAAAAAAAGCAATATAAACATTCTAGCTTGTCTTTATATTTCAAAAAAAAAAACAAAACAAAAAATTTTTTTTTTACACCTTCTTATTCCATGGCACGGCTTTTACTCGGTAGAATTTGGTGCCCAAAGGAACTTTGAAGCGGTTTTGTGCCTAGAGAGGAGGGGAAAGACCACACACACACACACACTTACAATTAAACAGGCATAATTGCTGTTAATGATAGTACTTATGCTTAAGGTGCAATTTAGGTCATCTTTAACACCTTTCTAAAATGCATCAGAGGAAATGTGCGTATTTAATTTTTACATCTTATAAGTCAGAATCAAGTTGCTT
This sequence comes from Gogo arcuatus, assembly GCA_028570945.1. NCBI lineage: Eukaryota > Metazoa > Chordata > Actinopteri > Siluriformes > Anchariidae > Gogo > Gogo arcuatus. The sequence continues at coordinate 1,011,306 of JAOTRR010000051.1, forward strand.
AAAAAAAAAAAAAAATTTAATGGTTTCACCTTTTTTGCTTGACAATATTCTTTCTCCATGACCTTCCCCAGGACCCAGGGTCGCCTTGTAGCTCCGGAGGCTACAACAAAAACAAGTATATTATTCAAACAGGGGTGTGTGATGTATATAAATGTATATGGTTTTTCTTTTCTTAAAAAAATATTAAATAAAATGTATAATTGCTTTATTATTAATATTTTTGACTCCAGAGTTTACAAACTGCACCGTGTGCATGCGTGTGCATGCGCGCGTGTGTGTACAGACCCGGCTTGAGGTCCAGCGCAGCAAGAGATTCCGAGTGCAGGAAGTAGAGAGTGGGGCCGACCGTGAACAGCACATAATTATCGTGCCGCTCGTCCAGGATTATGAGGACCAGATCACCAACTTGAAAACTGCGAAGAAAAAAAAAAAAAAGGACGGAATTAAAAGATGAAACAAAAGAAAAGAAAAATAAATCAATCAAAAAATAAGACTTACTCTCGAATGGCGATTTTCTCTGAATGCCTTGAGGACACAGAGGACATGCTCTGCGACATCTAAACAAAACATCAGATCATTTATGACATTAATATGCCATTTTCTCTCAACATGTTAATCCCTGAACAATCACTGAGGCAAAAAAAAAAACAACCACATTTATTCTATTACCCCGTCAAATAGCATTTAATTGTTTTTCTGTAAATATCTGTGATTAAAAAAAATCCTTATAAACATCCAGTCCTTTGGTAACATCAAAGAAACGTCTTAATCTCTGATGCCAATTTAATTATTTATTACAGATATACACATTGTACTTTTTATCTGATTATAGTTACACTATGTGGAACATACATGAAACAAGTCATCACCGACGCTCTAGGAGCTACATAAACACAGCTTTCTACGTTACCACTCTGAAACGAAACCACTCTGTCCTGAAGATGTCCAGGACAACGTTACTGTTACAAAGCGCTGACACTGGAGACTCCTTCCTTCCAGAAAGTGCCATGTATCCACAATTGTACTTTTTTATTTGTTAAATAACATGCATTTTCATCTCTTTGTTATTATTACGTGGAGCGGCACTGCCGTCACTACAGAAAATGAATCAACACCTTCCGACCAATCAGAATCGAGAATTCCAAAGAGGTGTGGTATGAAACGGAGCATGATTTGGTAGCGTTTCACGGTTTAACAACGTAATGAAGACATTTAGGAGTGTAGTGCATTTAAAGAAACGATTTTGGGTGAGACGGCCTCGTAGCCAAGGTGCAAAACTAACAGACACCAGGTTAAATTTAGGACAATTAAGAAAAGTAATTTAAAATAAAACACTCCACTACTATAAAGAATAAACTATATTGCAATTCCAGGAGCAATGCTTAATTTTCTATTTAAAATGGCAGATTGTGTATATCGGAGTTGTTTTTGCTTTTTTGGTGGGTTTTTTTGAGCTTTGCCTCTCTGTTGCTTATCTGGGAAACGCTATTTTAGTCTCTTGTCCTTCTTGACACCGTAAAATTTTCTTTCGGTCCTCCGACTGGCTAAACCGGCAATTTGCAGGCATGACTCCTCACTCACTTTCACTATTTGCCAATTGCCTCATACTAGCACAGGGAAAAAAAAGAAAAAAAAAAAAAAAAAAGAGCCAGTAAAAATTAAATATGTACATTTAAACATTAATTCATTTTTGAGATTATGATTTTTTCCCTCCTGATCTTTCTCTAACCCTGATGTGTTTCAGGATTACAAATGGTAAAATGGTAGACATACTGTATACTGTGGATTTAAATACAGTAAGGCAGGCAGTGAAGGTCGGAGTCATTTAATTTGGTTATAGTGCCACCTAGCGGTGTTTACGAGCAAACGTCGATCAAATGAAGTCGAGTTGGTAACTTCTCATTCAGACAGAACATTCCTCTGGGTCCTGATCGCACTACGGATCTCTGTTAAGCTTTTCTAAATAAATAAATAAATAAAAACCCTGTGTACAGGATCGGTCCCGAGGGACAGCAAATTCAATCACAATAAAGAGCTTGTGTTTTAATTAACAGCTGATAACGTGTTGTTCGCCACCTGCACTCTAATTCAATCCTGCACAAATTAATGTGCCAGGATTCGTTCGCTTCTTGATCTTGTTACGTCTTACGTGCAACATATCAGAGTCCAGATAATTCAGCTGCACAATATTCCTGGTGGTGTTTATTTAAACACTTCTATTTGCTTTGAAATAAATAAACAGGGTGTGATGAAGTGAGGCTCTATTAAAAGTTAATGGCACATACCAGTCTTTGGCTGAGCCTCTTGTTCTCCTCTTCTTTCATGTGTAGAGTCTGTAAGAGATTCACGCAAAGTAACAAAATGCCATCAGTTATCTTTATCTGTCTTAGTGTAGACTACAAGCACAAAGAAGATCCACTCACTCGTTCCAACATCAGTATCCGCTGCTTCTCCTCTGACAGCATCAGCATGTTATCACTACGAGAAAATACAGCAGCAATTCGTCACAGTGTTTTGTAATATCTGTTGAATGTAACATTATCACTGTACAAATTTGAAACGTGAATTAGACACCGACTCATACAGTTGATTCGCTCTTGAGGGCCGTGTGGAGTTGAAAAAAGTTCTCATAATATGGAAGAACTAGGGTTAGGGTTCAATAATCCTCCTCCAAGCACCGAGACAGCACCAAATAAACAATTAGATTATAAAAATTATATACACTGCCCGGCCAAAAAAAAAAAAGAAAGTCGCCATTTGGATTTAAATAAGCAAATACATAAGAGCCTTTGATTGGAT
>JAOTRR010000051.1:1021952-1036085 GCA_028570945.1 Gogo arcuatus
AAAAAAAAAAAAAAAAAAAAAAAAAAAAAAAAAAAAAAAAAAAAAAAAAAAGCACTGTACTGATGTAATTAAGATGCAAGCTGATTTAAAAACAAAAAACAAAAAGCGTACCTGAGCGAGCTCCTTCTGTTCGTTCACTAGCTTTTTGCAACTAGCGATCATTTGGTCGAGTGCATACAATCTGTCTTCGAGTCCCTTTATGGCCTTCATGTTTTGATTATCCAGTTTGGTAATAGTGTCCCGGCACTCGACAAGAAACGGCTGAATAATCCGCGGATCGAGCTACAAAAATCAGAACACATGCTGACATCAGATAACAACAAATGCAAATTATTACAAACGTTACACAAGAAATCTTAGGCGAATAAACCTCTGCTAGAAGTAACCAAGACTTCTAAAAATGTCTCCTCAGTGTCCACAATATCTCCATAAAAGGAAATTTGGAGCTGCATTTCAGGACAGAATCACTATCTTGCGAGCAACACAGTGTTTGACATTTACATCCATCCAGCATCCGTTTCTTGCTTCGACTCCGACTTTCCAAATGCAAACTTCATTACAAACATAAATTCCCAAATCATACGTAATTCAAAAAATTAGCAATAGTGGATTTCTTTCCTGCAGTGGCTGCTATCAGCTGCTAAAACTAATTGATTTTTGACCTTTAACAATCTCATACTTACTCTGTTGATGGAGTCGAAGCACTTCCTCACTACAGCCTCGACGTCATTGGGTCGGTCCTGTACATTGATCCAGTCCAACAGCGTGACGTTAAACGAAGGAGCGTCCGTTTTTTCCGTCTCCTCCTGCTCCTTTTCTTCCTCCAGCGCCTCCTGCAGCCCACTGCTGCTGCTCCCCACTCTGTCCTGATCTATGGATTCTCCTGAAGCAGGAGATTTCTGCTTCTGCTGGACCTCTGTAGGGCACAAGATGGCCGACTGGCCGCCTCCTTTGTCGTCAGGCTCGTCCCCGGTTCTGGGATGTGGGGAGGAGGATTTCTCCAGGCTTTCTCTGTAGCTGTGGCGGGTCAGGCACTCCAGCAGAGGGATTTTAGCCATAACCGAGACGGCCGTCCCGAGCCTGGATGTATACAAGCAGCGAGATAAGGTAACAAGTGCAACTTTTTAAGGTATGAAAAGGTATAATTTTGCGTAGCTGTGTACGCTGTAGCGCTACTCACTTGGTTAGCTTCAGTTTGATGTCTTCGAAATCCTGCTGGTAATTAGTGTATGCGATGTCGAATTTCGAGAGCAGCTTCTGATAGGAGGTGGTGCAGTCATCCAGGTTGGCCATGATGGCAGCCCAGCCCTGGTGCTGAAGGTGTTCGTCATGGACCAGGCGTTCACAGAAGGAACACAGCTTCTTGGCAACTTCAAACATTTCCTTTACAACACAAGCACAGATCAGAAATCAGTGACTGGAATAAAGATTCATTATAATGATGATTTGCTGTGGTCTTAAAACAACTGAAGATATCAACTCTTTAGGCAGAAAGCTTAACAGGGTATAAGCCTTGTTGTTAAAGTGTGAGAAGAGTACCACGGCGAGCTGCGTCCGCGAGGCCACGGTGTGAAACACGGCCGGCATCATCAGGGACTCCTCGACCTTCATCTCCATCTCATTCTCAATGGAGAAGGTGGTTTTGGGGATCGTCGGCGCACGGTCACACAAGATCATCTCTTTGTTGAACAAAAAGATGGGGTTCGTATCCTGGGACACAAAACAAAAGCAAACAAGGGGTTAATTTTCTAGTAACTACTCCACAACGCTGCTGTTCAAAATTTCTTCCGAAAAACTGGCAGGGGATTGGCCAATGAAAAATTGGTGGTGCTCTCTGGGTGGGAGGGGCGTACTCTGTCTCCTCTGTCAATCACAGCAACACTAGGCATGTATGCAGAAGAGGGCAGATAGCGCTTTAATGCAAGGATGTTATGCTGCCATGTGGAGACGCGCAAGCGACAGTTCGAAAAAAGATGCAGAAGTTGGCTTCACGTGTCTCAGAGGAAGCAATGGCCGAGAACAAAATTGTGGACAAAATGGAGGAAAAAGTGACAATTCCTAATTGCTTAGGGATGTACCTGACTCGACTCACCATAGACTTTATCCTCATGTCGATAAGAAAATGTTATCCGAGTCATCATTTTAGAATATGTTGTGTTAAACCATAAAATGTCCGCCTCTTGAGCTTAAAATAACAGATAAACCCTAATATACAAAAAACTACCTGTGCTACATGGTTACCAACACCACACACATGCGTGTTACTCACCGTGCCTGCACTGTAGCTACACACTCTCCTCTCGGCCACCATACACTCGCCACCATTAACCACCAGCACCTGATGCTGAGTGGCGATCTTGTACTTCGCCTGGATTGCATGTTTGAGGTCCAGAACACTACAACAACACAACAGAGAGAAACATGTCTGCTTTAGTCAGAAGTACAGTTCGCCTACACATTTCACTGACTTCAATAATATATCATTTAATATGCATCATACAACTGCATAATCATAATTGGTCGGAAGGTGTTGATTCATTTGAGCAATGACACACCGTACCATAACATCCGACATTTTGTTTTTTTTGTTTTTATTAAATGTTAGATAATAGCCGATAGAAGTTATCCAAGACACATCAGCCTTAATTACTGTATACTTTACCAAGCAAATTAAAGCACCAGAATGACTCTACACGTACGTTTGCACCGCTAGTTCGGTGTCGAAAGTCAACGTGCTCCCGTTATTGACCTGGAACACGTACAACTTCATGGTGAATTCTCCGCTCAGCTTCCCCCTGGCCTGGCTCCTTCATCTAGTCTGTGATGCTCACCTGAGAAGGAAAAGAATCCGATATAGGGTCATTAATCACAAAATTACATCTTGTTGACATCTGGCCAAGTTTCCTGTAAGGAGCCGCTCATTTAACATTTACAGAAGGAGTATCAGTGCTTCAGAGTCAGCACTTCATAACTGTCCAAGTTACATAAAATCCAAAATAAAATAATCCCATTAAGATGTTGTTTTTTTTTTTTAACTGTGAATAATCTGATGTGGAATCCAAAAATGTATTTTTTAAATGACAGATATTCTAAATATTAGATTTTGGCCTTCACTTCTAATATCACAATCAGCCAAAAATCCTTTTGGTTAGTTAATTTTATTGGGTCTTATTCCTATATAATCATTTGTTGAGTTATTAGTTCTACTGTACAGCACTTTGGCAGCCCGTGGGGTGTTTTAAAAGTGCTTTATAAATAAAGTTGACTTATTTTCACCTCAGATCCAGGCAAAGTTTGGCAAGACTTTCTCAGTAACTGGATATTACATTCTTACACTACTCACATGATGTAATGAGGAGTAAAGTCTGAGGTAACAAAAACAATACAAAAACTACCTTCGTCTTTCATCTCAAGTTAGATCCATGCTTTAAGTTTTATCGACTCTGCTACAACCTCTAATGCTTTCTAATTCAATATTTAACAATTTAATACAGCAGCTTTAGTGAGTGAGAGAGAGAGAGAGAGAGAGAGAGAGACAGACAGAGAGACAGTTTACTAACCAAGCACCTAAGAGGGAGCATTTCAGGCTGAGTCATGTTGCTCTTCGCCGTTCAAGTGAATCATTAGGATTGCTGACAACTGTTTACTTCACTATTTGAACAATTTATCGCACAAAACCACGCAGTTTGTTTTAAAATCTCAACCTAACAGTGTGTGTCTTGAAAAAGTAATCATCAATAGCTGAAACAATAAGTTAGCTAGCACGCGCTTTCATCACTGAAAGCTCTCCTCGTCAACATGGATTAAAATAGTATTTATAAACATATAACGGCAAACATTTGAGTGACAATACGTTTTTTACAGAGATAAGCTTCCGTTTACATCATTATGCTTAGTTTCATGAAGTTACAATCCTTAAAATGTCCTTTAATCTCCGCGTTACGAGATAAAGCAGCTAACTAACTTAGCAATGCTAATATCTGCATCTCTCAGACAGGGGGTTTGGAATCGATTCACAAAATGAACCGATTCCAAAGAGATTCAATTCTGAGTACAGGCATAAAAGAGAGAATCGATTCTTCGATTCCAGGTTTAAAGAACAGAGTCGATTCTCCGATTCCAGACGCAAAGAAATAAAACTCGAGAGTCGATTCCGTGTCATTTATTTTCTCCTTTCATATTCATCTAGAATTTAAAGTGCGATTATAAAGAGCTCTGTACTACTTATATAACTAGTATAAGAATGATTTTATTTACCAATTGTGTCCTCGAAAAACTAGTAAGAAATATCCTTAATCTACAATTAGTCCATTGAACAATGGAGTCGATTCCGTGTCGTTTGATTGATCAGCTCCTGTTCGTGCACAACTAAAGTGTGATTCGTTCGAGTTCCATGTTAATATTGTAAAAAAGAATTTACTGTACCAACTGTTTGCTTAAGAAACTCGTCAATTAATACCCTTTATCTATAATTAGTCCACTGAAGAGGAGTCGATTCTGTGTCGTTTAATTATTCTGCTCATGTTTTGTACAATTTAAAGTGCAATCAGTTCTGTAGAGTTCTGTATTACTTATATAACTAGTGTAAGAATAATTTAATGTGCCAATTGTTTGCTCAAAAAAAAAAAAACACCATTAGCCTATACAGTCACTGTCCACTATAATATTAGGAACACCTTTACATTCATGCCATTATCTCATCAGCCAATCACGTGGCAGCAGCACAATGTATAAAATCAGGCAGATACAGGTTAAGAGCTTATTGATTATTAATCAAGAGCTTGCACCAATCTGGTCATTTTCCTCTGACCTCTCATCAACAAGGCGTTTCCACCCACAGAACTGTTGCTCAATAGATGTTTTTGTTTGTCGCACCATTCTGTGTAAACTCTAAAGACTGTTGTGTGAAAATCTCAGATCAGCAGCAGTTTCTGAAATACTCTGACCAGCCCATCTGTTACCAACAACCATGCCACGATTAAATGAGCAGGTGTAACAGTGTTCCTAATAAAGTGGACAGTGAATGGGTGTAGTCCACTAAAGAACAGGGAGTATTATTATAATTAGATTTACAGTAACCTACCATTAACTTTTATTGTGCTGCTCCACAACTTTAAACTCAGACTTATATTTCAGATAGAATTTTTTTTATTTAACAATACACATTAACCAAAAGGGAAGGAAAACCTATTGATAATATTAATCTAAGGAGTAAGGTTTTTATTTTTTGCATATCAATCATTGCATTCAGGCGTTCAGAAATATTCCCGGTTGAAGGTTTTAATTGCTGATTTGTTTGTGGAATCGACTCGGAGTTGGAATCAGAGTCGACTCGACAGCAGTGGGCAACACTGACCCTTTCAACGTGAAACGCACCAAAATACGTGTCTAAAATCGTGACCTAAACATTTTACACTATAGAAATGATAGTGTTAACCTCGTATCTTTCTCCTACAATTAATCCTACCTTGCTATGACATAAAAATAATAAAAACAGCAATAAAGCGAGCTCTTGCCTACAATGTCATAAGGTCCAGCCGATATGTCTTAATGCTAATACCCGGATAGCACGCTAATATGCTACATTTTGGCATTAGACTGCCATTAAATAATATTTTACCTGTTACTCGTCGATGTCCATCCTTCGTGTTAAGACGAGCAGCAGCAAAAAGCTCGCCTGCTCTGAGGCTAACACTCCGAGGCTAACGCTAACTGCACATAGAGAATGTTAAGCTAGCTGGATTAGCTGCCGGGCTAACAGGCTATCTATAATACACACAGGCTTTGCTCTTCATGTAAGCATAAAAACGTTCCACTAAAATCTGAAACTATTCCTTAAAAACGTGGTTCAAAAACAGTACTCTAAATACTAATAATAAAACCCCGTCTTACATTCACAAATGTAAATTCTGTATATCTCATTAACGTTATTACCAACCGTAAGCTAACTAAACAGGCTAACACCCTTCCATCCACGGTGTTACTGCTGCTCTATTTTGTTGTTGTCGTCGGCCTTGACGTCATTGTGTGCCCCAGTGCATTCTGGGATTGAGTGCAGTCACACCGTTAGGAACATTATGAATGACAGGGTGATATGTCGTGAAGTGACATGATTGATTCCAAAACACCATTTTGCCTGTTTTTATTAATTAAAGCGCAGAACGTCTTACTTTTTATCCATTTACAGTTACGTTTAATGTTGAGGGACGTCCATGAGACAAGTTAGTTCCTGTAAACACTTACATTATAACAGCTATAAACATTCATTCACCAGCTTTTCTTCTCTCTCTCTCTCTCTCTCTCTCTCTCTCTCTCTCTCTCTCTCTCTCTCTCAAAGATAATAACACAAAAAAACAGCGTGTCATGCTGCATTTTCATGTGTGTCTATGTCCACTTTTTATCTCTTTGCAAAGGGCTAATTATAATACGTCAATTTCATTTTATGTATATTCCACTTTCAATCCACTGTGCCTCATAGGCGCTGCTACATACAAGGAAACAAGTTGAAGTACCCCATAGGTTGCTCTTCGAGTGGAGAAAGTGAGATGCAGTGCCCTATAGGGTTCCTATACCTGTAAGGAGACATGATTGAGTGCCTTAATGGGTGTCCTTACAATGGAGAAAAGAAGATGAAATGCCCTAATGGCTGCCCTTCGAATTAAAAAAACATGATCAAATGCCCTCTTGGGTGCCACTATGTGTGAGAAAACATGATGAAGTGCCCTCTATCTACGTGCCCTCTCCCTCTATCACTCTACGTGGTGCCCTTTCAGTGGAGAATATGTGATGCAGTGCCCTATAGGCTCCTCTGCACGCAAAGAAACATATTGACGTGCACTAATGGGTAAAACATGATAAAGTGCCTTTTTGGATGCCCTTCAAATGGAAAACAAAATGTGATGAAATGCCCTCTAGGGTGCCACTATGTGTGAAAACGTCATGATGAAGTGCCCTCCAGGGCACCCTTCCAGTGGAGAATACGTGATGCAGTGCCCTATAGGGTTCCCCTACATGTGAGAAAATGAGATGAAGAGCCCTCTATGGTGCTCTTACTGTGGAGATGTGATGCAGTGCCAGCAGGGTTCCTCCATGTGCAAGGAAACATGATGAAATGCCTTATAGGGTGCCCTTACCAGTGGAGAATACATGATGCAATGTCGTATAGTGTGTTCTTATATGCAAGAAAACATGAAGCACCCAAATGGGAGTCCTTACAGTGGAGGATACATGATAAAGTGCCCCACAGGGTTCCTCTATATGCAAAGAAACATGATGTAGTGCCCTCTAGGGTGCCCTTACCAGTGGATAATACATGATGCAATGCTGTATAGGGTGTTCTTACATGCAAAGAAACATGATGAAGCACCCAATTGGGAGGCCTTACAGTGGAGGATACATGATGGAGTGCCCCACAGGGTTCCTCTATATGCAAAGAAACATGATGTGGTGCCCTCTTAGGGTGCCCTTACAGTCAACAAATCTTGGTAAAGTGCACTAGTGACTCCCCTTCAAATGGAAAGAAAAAGTGAAGAAATGCTCGTTATGGTGCCCCTACATGTGAGAATACATGAGCAGTGCCACATAGGGTTCCCTTACATGTGAGAAAATGAGATGAAGTGCCCTTTAGGTGCTCATGGCTTTTTATTTTTTCAGCTCTGTCCGTCAATGTTTACCCCTGGGCATTAGCAGTTCTAACTGGCCTCCTCCTTTGATATGTGCAAATGATTTTTGCTGATTAATTTTGAGACTATGTTACAACTAGTGTATTTGCAGCGAATTAAGTTTTTTTAAATTATATTTGTGCTAGAGGATTGTCTGAGGAGCTTCTTCACTTGAGTTTGAGGTAGGCGTGTCCCATTCTCATGCCCTTTTTTTTGCGCACTACTTTGTTTCTTTAATTCATCGATCTCCTTTTGTCATTTTGGTCTTATTTTCAAGTTGCTTAAAATATAAAACACAGAACTGCTGCAATATATCCCCCCTACTGACATCTATTTTTCCCCTAATTGTTTTATGATTACATTACAATTCATTTTAATGACTCTTATTCCCTGAAAGAGAAGGATGTGTGGGCAGAGTTGCGATGTAATTACATGTTTACTATAATAACATCTGTGAAAAGAGTTGGGGCGATAAGCTTGCCTGGCGTGAGTTGGTGTCCGGGTGACTCTGGAGTGACCTTGTGGTTGAATCCTGGATTCCTAACTTTGTGAATTTGTCAACTGACCCCTAAGATGTCCGTGAAGGTGAGCGTACAGAGCGTTCCTTGCTGTGTATTATTTAGGCTCAACGACGGCCACCTGATCCTCAGACCAACTGTTCATCTCCCACCGAGGACACACACCGGGGGTCCCTTATCTAAACAGAGCCTGGACGTCATCACATGACCTATAGACCGGCTGGACCCCTGGAACCCTACTGTGTACAAGGAGCGTCTTGTCCTCGTGAGCTTTATTTAGAGACGAGCCGGTGCGGGAAGTTCCAGAAACTGTCCTGCATGCACATGGTGCTGTTCTGATGTCATAGCGACTAACTAAATTATATTAACACAGGAAGTTACGCTTTTTGGTTTCTTTGTAGCATGACAAGCTGTGTTATTTACTATAATACAGGGAATGACTGTTTCTGGCTGAAGCGGATTTAATGAATATTCAAGCTTCTGAGAACCACTGGCCCCGCCCACTAATTAAGACTAGTTAGCATATCTGACTGTGTCTCCCATGTATTTGAAAATGGGTTTGCTACTCTGAAGGAATTCCTTATGGATTATGGGGCGTACACTGTAACCAGGTGTGTGGTGGCAGTTTTTTTCCACAATGGTGTTGATCTAAAAAGCGAGTCATTTTCATCTGAATGACGCTGTTGTGCTAAATAACTGTAGGTGGAGCTGTTTCTATTGCTTGTCACACCTTTTCAGTTCAGAGCAGGAAGTCACCCTTGTTACTATGAACCAATGCCCATCTGAGATAATGACTGCTATTAAAATACTACTTGTGGGTTACACCTATCCAACATTAAGGTCAGCCAAAAAACATTTGTTATAAATATGCAAATTCAATTAAACACACCACACCTCCACCTCTTAACCGGCCACACCCCTCCCCGTGGCAGTGTGTTACATAGCCCACGTTTTTATACTGAACCTGATATTGTATTTTAGGCTGATTTTGACTATCTTCTGTGCCTTAAAGGAATGAAGCAAAACCACTTCAGTGACAGTTTTTGCACCGTGACCAGTCAGCTCAATGATTTCTCCTCAAAGCGTACTATCATAAACTTCAAGCTCATTGGCATTCCAGGTTTGAATAAGAACCTGCCTATTCCTTTGGGAGGGAAATGAATTTTGCAAACACACCGACTGACAATTAAACTACCAGACCATCTTGTTATACAGTAGGTATGCATTTACATAAAACTACTATATGTGACTGGACTGCACAAAATTCTAGATCTAGACCCACTGACACTAGAGCCTAATTACATGTACATGTATTCACCTGTGAATTACGAGTGAGACAAAATAAAATCCAAACAAAGTGCTGAGTGTTAAGGGTTTTTGCTTAACCCCAACATTGAGGGGTCTGATCTTAACTGTTAATGAGATGTCCTGGATGAAAACGCACATTCATCTGCCTAAACAGGACATTTTTTTATTCCTTTTATATCACAGAAATTCACCAACATTTACAAAGGCTAGGATGTGCTTCCTCTGAGACATGTGAAGCCAGCCACCCATATCTTTAACTGCTGCTTGTATAATACCCTCGGAGGAAAGTGCTATCCACCCTCTTCCGCATACATGAGCTCACAGGCACCTGTGATTGGCTAATGTCACTGTGACTGACCGCAGCTCATTTTTCTATGGCATCATCAGGATTCGAACTGGCGATCTCCTGATAATAAGGCCACTTGGGACCTTACATCATACATTTTTATCAGTTTATAGTTGCATTTATTGTTGTGGAACATATGCAAGACAAGTTCCGTAATTATTCCTTTTGTTATCCAGTGGCTATAAACCACTGTCATTTCATCACCAGCATCTATTCTGAAGTTAATACAGAGAAAAATCCAAGTTTGTCATGTTGTAAACTCTGTCCTGAAATCTAAACATTTTGTATCGTCTCAGCTGCTATAAAGAGAATTTCTTTGGCTCCGGTAATAATTTAGCACTGGTATATTCAAACAATATACATTTTTGTTCATTATCTTTTACAGATTCTGATCTAATTAACTCTAAAATGCCACTTAGATCAGAGATCTCTAAAGCTGTTAAAAGAAAACTGAACCAATATTTGTCTTCTCTTACCACAATGCTCAATTGTAATTAATTTAACATTGGCTGGTCTTTGTGATCAAGAGACGTAACTCAAATTGACACACTCATTACAGATAAAAAAAAAACTGCTGAAAAAGAAAAACTTCTTCATATTAGAAGATTTTTTCATAAATACTGATCCTGAGGTGATCTTCTGTTCTGGAACAGATCCCCTGAAGGGCGATGCAATATTCATGGCAATATTTTTTTTCTAGCAGTGTGATGGTGGTTTTACGTAGTATGGAGTACGATGTGCAGCTTCAAGCATTTTTTTCTCATTGACTGAGTGTTAATTCAGTGTCAGTCTGAAAAGAAAACTAAATGTTAAAATCTAAACATTTACGTCTCCTCTTTTCAGTGTTCTCTCTTAAGCCATACCAGCAAAACATGTACATGAGCTGGCTAGGGTTCAGAACAAGATATTTGCATGATGAAAGATAAAACTGATGTCAAATCAATATAAATATTCCCTCGTTTGGTGTTTTAATGATAGAGGTGGTGAGTGCTGTCTAAAAGGTCACTGAAATCTCCAAAAAAAGTTCGATTGGGTTGAGATCTGGTGACTTTGAAGGCCATAGCATAAGATTTACTTCATTTTCTTGTGAATGGAGGGCGGAGTCCATCTTCAAAGAGACCACCCCATCTGGATAGAAATGTTTCATAGTAGGATAAAAGTGATCAGTCAACTTTGTATTGATTTGCAGTGACACATCTCTCTATAAGGATAATTGGAGCTAAAGTGTGCCAGCATCAATAAAGAAACAGAGCTAGCATAACAGAGCTAGAGTTTTTTTGTTCCCCTTTAATATGCAGGATTATCCAAAAGATAACAGGGAGTTCTGGCATTATTTAGATGCTTTTATTATTAATAACTTGAAACAAGATAACCAGATACATTTTTAATTATACATATTATGGTGTCAGGCATATTTCAAACAGCTAATATTTGTCCCAATTCTTGAAATATCAACATTGTAAAAATGTTGTATTATACAATGAATACCATATGAGAAAGAACTACAGTACTAAGAATTAACCCAACTGTATATTTGGACGAAGAATCCCATCATCTTGACTAACCTGTCAGTTCTAGTATTGCTGGGACTCTCACTGTTGGATCTTGATCTCCACTTTAATTCATTGTACTCCACTGGCATTATCTTCTTCTTCCGGCTGTGATGATCACCAACTATATTTCTAGTGTCCTCTTTTCTTCACAGCTTCCATAGTTCCTGTAGACTTTAAACACTACTTATCTCACAAACATTCCTCATGCCAAATGCTATGCGATTATGTAGATTTGATCCTTTGTTTTGTTTTAGCATCCGTTGCTGGCCAGAGGACGTCTTGCTCTTTTTGGATCTCGGTTCCTGTTCCTTTTTCATCCCTTCTCAGGGAGTTTATTCTTGCCCTAATTACACCATGTCTACTGTAAATACAATGGAGCTGAATTTATTTGCATAGTGTTACAGTGTCTATTTAACCTCTCCTTACCACCAGTGAGAAAACCCAGGCAGTGCATGTCAAGAGGAACTCACCTTAGGACTCCCCTTTAAGGTGTTCAGAGATGACCTTTAACTTTGCCACAGTAGGATCTGAGCATCCAGTCCCTATAAAAGCCATGCCGATGAAGTCTACCTCCCAGTGAGCCAGTCTATGCTGAGACAAGGGAATCCCCCTGTGCCTTTCCTCCGTGGCAGATGAACAGTTGGTCTGAGGATCAGATGGCCTCTGTCCAGTCCAAATATTACCATAGGCCGCACAGCAAGGAATGCTCTGCAGGCTCATCTTCATTGAAGGATGCAAGGTCAATCGACTGATTCATGAAGATGGGTGATAAAACCTTTGGTGCAAATTCCAGATTAAACCACAAGGTCACCCTAGGGATATCTGGCATTAACACATGCAAGACAAGCTTATCACTCGAGCATGTAACTCTTCAACTCTTTTAGCTGAAGTGATCACTGATTTGAGCCAGTCATGTAGTTGCACAGCTTGAAGTACACATCACCTTTAGCATATGAAAAGAGAGCATCTTTAGGAACAAGTTCAGTCCTCTCAACATGGAAACAAGTTGATTAGAACCCCTTGTTAGAACTGTGGGGTCTACATTTTCCATCACATCTCTTTCCAAAGTCCTGCGATGGACTGGCGACCTGCCCAGGGTGTACCCCACCTCTCGCCTGAAGTCAGCTGAGATTGGCTCCAGCTTCCACTGCAACCCTGATGGATATGCCATATAGATAATGGATGGATATATGGATCTCTTTCCAACATGGACCCTTTCCTGGGGTGTAGAACCCTGAAAAGACTGGACACTGGCAGAGAAACTACAGCATATAATTCTATCATCAAGACCCACTAATCTGAAAAAGTCGGCATCCACTGAGGGACGTTTTTGGCTATAAAATGTCCCATAACCACCCTTTCATTGGTGGGAGGGGTGCTTTCTAGGTTCCCACCTGATGGCAGTGGTGTACCAGTGGTCTGAGGGTGTGACACCCCCTGCCCAAGGTTTGTGCAAGACAGGCGTGTCGCTTGTGGGAACTGAAGCTTGAAACCAGGTTGTGGTGACCCGAAGGTGCCAAACAAATGGCCCATTTGGCCATGCTCCCTTTATGATTCCAAAACCTGAGTCCAGGGATATTTGACAACAAGGCATGGGTAGTTTGCACACATCAGGTAGGGCTTGTACTCACTACACTTGACGAGCATAAACCAAGTTAGCGGTGAGTTGCCCCATGTCCTGGCCTAGGTGGGGCTCAGAGCGAGTTGTCAATCAGCTTACTTACAGAGGGATTAACTTCTGCAGATTTAAGGGAGTGCTCCAATGCCATATGCAACACAATATAGTGAGACCCTAAATGGTTATCTTCGGTTCATCTGCATTCAACACTTAAGCAGCAGTGACAGAACATACGCATCAACCAACCAATTCCTAATATTTGCTAGAATGGCCATCACAAGCTGCACCAACCAACCCTTCTCAAGCCACTACCATCTCAAGATTGGCTGCCATGACTAGTTCAGATCCAACCCTTCTTCTTAATATGGCAACTCCAGTACCTATTACAAAAATTGTGTCTTGCTTCGCTTGTTGGAAGGTTTCAGCATGTATGGTGCAAACACACAAGAAAGTATCCAGGTGTTTCTTTATACAGTACTTGATTCAAGTGTCACTGTTCTGATGAGGAAAATTTTTCTCATCTTTTTACCATCCATATGTTAAACCGATCAACTGTAACTCAATATCCTCATGCATAAGACCTTGAAATTAAGTTTCTATCTGGCAATATGAAGTTCATGTCAGAAAATGATTACTTACATGCCAGTGAATATATATGAGATGTTTTATACCAAATTAAAATTGAAGTTGTATTTAACTTTATTGATGGTCAAAATTGTATACATCAATCTCTTAAAATATACAAAATTGTCAAATATAAACTTATCATTCCACAATCTCGAGATGAAAATTCTCTCCGGACTGCAAGTGTAATGTTTTATCATTTTAACTTTTTTTTTTCATTTGCATTTTTGCAGCTGTTTGTTGTGCTGTGCAATAAATCATGAATTGAGACAGAGAGAGGGGGGGTGGTAGAGAGATGCACTATGAGCAGCTGGTGAACTAGTTACACTGTGCCAATAGGAAAACCCTGCCGATTGTATATTTCCCCTTCACACCCAAGGAGCTGTCCATCCTATAGCCAAAGTGCCAAAGGGACCATCTGTTAGGATAAAAAGGGACATGAAAATAGAGGCTGAGACACACACACACACACACACACACACACACACACACACACACACACACA
>JAOTRR010000051.1:1077270-1101909 GCA_028570945.1 Gogo arcuatus
CCACATTGGGTTCCACTCCTGCCAGCCAAGAACAGGAATCTTACAATCAACAACACGTTCCTATTAAAGTGGCTGGTGAGTGTACTATGAACTGAAACCTGATTGGGGTGCTGATTTGTCCACCCCTGCCACAATAACAAGTGCTGGATATTGTGATGTATCATATCACTGATTATTGACGTGCAATATTCAAGGCAAAGAATGAATGACAGGTTAAATGCTGCAATCGTGACGTGATCCAAATTGACTCATGAGAGGAAGTGTGTGTGTGCGTGTGTGTGTGAGTGTGTGTCCTTGCTGACTCATGTTCTGAAAGCACAGACTGTGTCACTTTAGTCACTTTGACACACAGTCATCAACTGGTTCAATCAGTAGTCTGACAGTAGTGGTCCTAATTCTGGCCTGGCGTATTCCAGGCCTAAATGTGGAACCCACATGGTGCACACAAACACGTAACTGGAAGAAGGAAGTGGCTGGCAAGTCGATCTAGTATCATGATTACATGCTTAATAATAGGAGACTCCAGATCGTACGTCATGATCATGTACAAATGGATGACTTACAGCACTTCTTCTCGTGGTGCCCAGAAACAAATCCAAGCTTGGGACTATACGTGTCCTGGCTTAGTGTGTGTTGCTTTTGCATTATATAAAAAAAGGAATAGTTCCTCTAAAGGTGATCAGCTGACTTGCTAGGCACAAGTTGTAAACTCAAATCAACTACATTGGACTGGTTTCCCGTTCAGGGTGTGTCTCCGACTCATGACGTGTTCAGGAAATATATGACAGAAATATATGTGACCTTGACCAGGATCACTGTCTGATTTAATGTAAAATTTTGATGCATCGTATGTTTTAGTAGTAGTAAGGAAACATGATGGCACTTTAAAGTTTTGCGTAGATTTAAGACCTTCTGATGCCGGATTGGGTGCTATTGTATTTTCATACATCAGCACCTCTGCCACGTTAGCAGGGTCATAAGCCATTGCAAGGCTATGAAAATGCCAGGCTAAAGTGATAATCAGCTGTAACTTGCTTTATGCTCAACTGATTTAAAAAAAAATTACTTTTATTATATTTCTGATGATTAAAATGCAAATCACTGTTGATATTTAGATCGAGTTTGGGCAAAGTAGTGAGATGTAGGCTAACGTAAACATACAGCTGGACAAAAACGATCAAACCATAATAGCATTATAACTGTAAAGTGGACTAGAGATACCGAGAGTTAATTTTACACAAATCCACAATAAAAATCACCACTAATCAGATTTGAGGATTCATTAGCCCTGTAGTGTAATTAATAAAAATACATCCCCTTTAACTAGAAGTGATGATATAAACACTATGTACGTATTGTGCCATGTTTACTGTTCGCTCCGTGATGCACATCTACACACATAACATCATGTGAATGCATCAGAAAGCCTTTCACATGAAATGAATTAAACAAGACTTGAGAATGAATTAATGCTAATAGCAAGATAATTACTGTTCTCAGTCTGTGCTTATTTAGTGACAGTTTATTTGCACTTCCCTCTCTCTCTCTCTCTCTCTCTCTCTCTCTCTCTCTCATATTAATCATCTCACTAATTATTATTAGTGAGTATTTACGATTATGGTTATTCCCTATAACTGTATTATCGGTATATATCCAATGTCCAAGGCAGTCTAAATGAAAGCGTTCCTCCACTCAGAGGGGGGTGACGTTAAACGTATGTATGTAATAATTTAATAATAAAATGAGTAACTGAACATTGTAGAGTGGGTAAAAAGTAAGCTAAGTTACGCACCAGTGGAGGACCAAAGCTACCTCCGCCATGACATGCTTAAAATATACATTATTTATTCGTTAGGCAAAATGCATTTACCAAAAACGACGTTAGAAAACTCTAGACATCAGGAAGATTTTGGTCAGCCTCTGACATCAAGGACTTCCCCGAGTCATGTGACCGCCCCCTGGTGGTATTGCAAACGTCGCACCCTGTGTGTTCAAAATGTGTCCAAAAGCAGGGAGCATTCATCAGCTAGAGGATTATGACATTGTAATCCGTTATTGCATCTCGTCTTTCACGTTCTAATGAAATATTAGTGCATACACCAGCCTCTTCATAAAAGAGAAGAATGAATGACATTGCCTCCGACCTCCATTTTTTTAAGGAGAAGTTTTATAGAAAAGTGGCTTTAAATATCTGACCTTAATGAGTTTCTCTATGAAAAGGTTTTAATTAGATTTGCTGGGCCAGTTGCGCTGCTGGTTCCTGAAACACAAACAGGCTCCCTGAAGATGAACGTGGGGGGGAGGGGGAGATGCCGTTCTGTCAGCCTCTGTAATTAAAGCACGTGGAAAAAAGAGTGTTTGTGCATTTTATTTCTCCAGAGGCTAGAACGTGGCGTCGTTGTTTTGAGTTCATATGGTGCAGGCGGCCCAGGCGGCGTCCGGTGTTTAAATGAAAAGGCAATGAGGCAGTGGAATCATAATTGTCCTTATTTCCAGCCACTTCAACAAGGCAGTAGAAATGAACTCAGTCACATTTGGAAGGTTATGCTAAAAGCGATTACATTTGCTGTGCTGAACACATTTCTATACACAGAGAATGGAATAATGAATAAATTACGCCAAATATGTGTCTGATAATTGTTAGAGATTAACCTGGTGGCAGTTTGAAGTGATTAA
This sequence comes from Gogo arcuatus, assembly GCA_028570945.1. Classification (NCBI taxonomy): domain Eukaryota; kingdom Metazoa; phylum Chordata; class Actinopteri; order Siluriformes; family Anchariidae; genus Gogo; species Gogo arcuatus. Next base: position 1,079,947 of record JAOTRR010000051.1, read on the forward strand.
GAAATGAAGTATAAATTATTAAACCCTCTACATATTGCTTTATCTTTCTTAAGGTATTAGCATTATAACTTTCTGTCTTGGAGTAACATTGCTCTGCGTATCCAAAAAAGATCTCCTGATTTGCAAAGTGCCCATATGCTGATCTGCACATCAGCATTGCAAGCATGCTCAGACACGTAGAACCAGTTTCTCACTGGTTTCTGCTTCAGTAATCTGCAAATCTTTTTTTCGGTGAAAGTGTAAGATGGTGTCCTTTCTTGTTTGGTTCTAATCCAGTAATAACATACAGGGAGGACCTAGAGAGAGTAAATCACTCCTGATGAGGGATGTGACTACGAGGAAATAGCTTCATGGAGGTGGCCCCTCATTGTCATTGTTTTTCTCTTCGTCCCTCCCACTCTGATGCTTGTACTGATAGATGGGCTTGTCTTCATTTTGAAGTCACTCGGTCTCTGGGGAAATGGGACACCTGTGGATTTGCTCAGCTGGGTTCTTGGCGGAGATCCACAAGCTGTTAGGATGCGCTGAGTGGGATTGATAGCATGTTCGCTCACACCTGCAGGAGTATAGCGAGAGCATAATGTTTTGTTTCAGTGGCCGACAGCAACCCAAGGACACACCATACAGCGAGGAACGCCGTCTGATTCCCAACAAAGTCACGGTGAAGTCTCTGTCCAATCCTGGATTCATAGACGCAGGTAATCATCATTTAGTGGGCTTCTTATATGTAACCTCTTCTCAGTGATACCAGATAATGGGATGATAAATAAATCTACAACAATAGAGACAAACACTACTAAGTGTATTGTTTAGCATGAGCAGATTGTGAATGAGAGACCTGGGATAAGCACAGGACAAATCTATCCAGGTGAGAAGCAAGAGTACTCTCTGTATGATACAAAAGAAAATTGCAGTATGTGACATGGACCCCTGGTGGTCCCTGGACTCCAGAGAACATTGGATCTAGAGCCTTGATCTTGACCATGGCTGTGGTCTGGTTCTGAATGACTAGAACATGAGCCTTGTGGGTGTTAAAATGCAAAAAAAAAAAACTCTTCACAGAAAACCTCAACAATTACTAGGGGTGTACACTTCAGGCTTAAACATGATACGATAAGATTTCGATCCTTAAGGCAACATTTCAATATTTGATGAAAACACTATATCTGCTACAAGAAAATTCAATACGATGAGATTTATTAGAGTCGATATGTTGCCAATTTTGTTCAGAATCTGGGGTAGGCCTACTTTTAATTAGTGGATGATTACGACACAAAGAAGAACGATTTTAACCATCAGGAGAACTTATCTTGCTAGCCTATTAAATTATTTACACTTCAGTTTACAAATATGACTAATTTTTTACTCACCGGTTATCTGTACATTTTCAATAATAATCGGTTTATGATTGTTGCCTGGATATATTTCAGTTGCCTTTTACATCGATGCATCGATCCAAATCGTCCAATTGTTACACCCCTAACCGTTGCATGTTTTTTAATCATTTATGTGGATCATCTGCCATACAAGTCTCGTTAATGTATTAGAACTGGCGCATTAATATAAACTGATGATCTGGCCTTGCAGCCGGAACTACTGTCGGAGTTGCTGCTGTAGAAAATTAATCAACACCACAATTAGAATCAAGAATTCACCCATTTATTCAGATGAAACAAGTAAACACTGCAGAGGACTGCAGAGTTTATTTGCACATTTATTCACATTCAGCAGCTGCTTAAGCTTTGGTTTTTGTGTACATTAGTACTGACATGTCCAGACAAGCACCATGGTCTGTCGTTAATGGTGTAAAGTCAAAGATCTGAAAAGCAGCCATCCTTAATGTTGACCATGTGGGCAAGAAGGCCAAACTCTAATGTTCATGCCTGGACTTTAACGTCCGTATAATTCTGTCAGCAGTTCCGAACAACCTGGTATGACAGGCATTAAGGCAATGTGCGCACTGTCTCCTTATGGGAAGTAAAGGTAATGAAGAGAATTTCGTGATGATTAAGATCTGTTCAATGACTAGAGCAGGTTGAAGAGATTTTCTTTGACTTTGTTGGAGATTTGTTCCCAGTTCCCAGCTTCACGCCTGTCAGATGGTGGGCATTCTGTTATACTGGAGTAAGATGGATTACGCCACAGATTGTGGGGATCTGTGGGCCAGTCTTCTCTTCGCTGTCCTCTGCCAGCTTGTGATGACTTCTGGTTGGCACCGCAAAGAATTAGTTTTTGAATGTACTGCGTGTTTCAATATCTTTGACTGTGCCATGTCATCATTTGTCTTGCTTGTGCTTGGCTTTCCATTCAGAACAATTTAAAGTTTGGAAATGGATAGGGACAGTACTCTTGGAAACCACTTGAGGGTGCTGTCCTCAACTGCATTGGAGATTAAGTTGATTCTTTCTGGTACATAGAGAAAAGATACTGGTTTCTGTCTGATTGGTTGGATTTGTATAACAAGGTGACTGGATGTAATTGCTGTCAAAACTGGAAATAAGCTTTTAGGTTTTCTGGTAAGAACCATAGGGTCACCTGATGTTTAAGGTCTAAGGTCTGAATGGAAAAATGTAACAGTATCTTAGAAGCCTTGTATAATACAATGCACATTATTGTATATTATACACCATTATAATATAGCACAAGTCTAGAAAGCTTTGGGTTTTTATTCTTGCATTCGATAGGATGTTCTCCTTCCTAAACACAAAGTTGTTCTTTTAACTTTCATTCCCATGCCACAGCATGCGAATCTATCAGTGATCCCTCTCTCTTGATCCCAAAACAAAGTCGCTCATCCACCCCACCTGGACTGCACACAGGTGGTCTTGTCATGACAAATCCTTAAAGTGACAAATTACCTACACAGCCTAAAATTGTCCTAATGTTCCTTTTTTCCTAATCCAGTCCTGAGAAAAGAAGCCACTGTTTTACTTTCCCAACCCTTTTAAGGTACATGAGAACATGAACTTGCAAGGGGGATAGGAGCTGGAGTTAATCAGGGGTCTTAGAAACACCAAGCACCCTTTCAATGTTAGCTGGGATCTTGTTAATGTTGCTTCAGTGCATATTTCTATATTTCAATCTACACTGTTCAGAAAGGATCAGTAACTCTGAAAATACTTGAGGTGGACAATATGAGCCATTTCTTTTTTAAACTTTGTCGCATTGTAATCAAGAAGCTTCTCAGAGTTCAGCATTGTCTTCATGCCATGAGCTGGAAAATGAAGGAATGTGCCCTTGTTCCCAGTGCCAGGATTCCTAATAGGAGAACATGCATCTTTTTGCTATTTACTAATGCATTTACCACTGCAGTATCTTTCTCGTCCGAGATATTTATACCCCCACTCATCCAATTAGTTTTTTTTCTAGGGTCAAAACAATAAAAACAAAAGGAAAGGGTTTACTCATCTTATTTACATCAGTAACTTTTAGTGGGTTGTTAGAGGTGTTGGTGATTTCATGCTGAAGCTTGTCTGAATGCCTCTTCCCTCTTTTGTGTCCTTTTCTCACATGTCAGATGTGAGGGATTATGGCTGTTTGGAATGTGGCCTAGAGGTGAAAGTCTCTGAGCAGCCATTGGCAGATTTGTGTTAGAGCGAGAGAGAGAGGTATTGCGAGACTGAACTTGTGGACGTGTGCAGACATTGCAATGTTAGTCCTGAGAAATCGGCTACAGAGTTGAATCCATGAGAATTCCACGCTTTCAAGCAGGAACAGCCGTGTACCCAATCTTGGACTCTTTGAATAGGACTTTTGGAGGTGGAGAGGAGGGTGGGAAAACACAACAGGCCAAGCCCAGAGAGGCAAAGCTAGTAGACGGAAAGCAGGAGAAACAGAAGAGGGAGGAACACAGACACAGCCCATGGCGGAGGAGGAGAACAGCCGAGTAGGAACTCAGCAGGTGGTGTCACCTGAGCGGTAGGGGTGGGCTGGGAAAAAGTGGGAGGAGGTTAGAAGAGCCAGGAATGAGGACAGACCGGTTTCCTGCACTTCTGCAGGACTCTTCTAAGCTTAGGTTCTCTATATCAGATTTTGATTCAGCCTCAGTCAGGAGAACACCATGGATTAAGGACTTTAACACTACTCCTATTGTGGGCTGCATACCTGAAAAGGAATACTGTAATGGAGAGACCACAACAGAATGCCCTGTGGTGGTCCTGCGAAGGTATACCCCAGGGGTGTGACATGTTGGCAGCAGCAGGAAGACAGTGAGCATGTATGGCTGCCTGGATGAGCCCCAAAAACAACGAATTACGACTGTGGATCATGAGCATAGGTCACGGAGACCTCACAGTGTGTGCATGCTGGCTGCCTCACAGTCGAGTAGTGTGCTCATGACTAATTCCTCCTCAGCTAAAACGGGTAACTTTGACCATCTTCAACAACGTAGATATAGGAAAGCAATTGATGGCCTCAAGCAAGACATGCCTCCATCTTTCCGGCTGCCCCCATACCCGCAACAGGAAGTCCTATCGCGCCGACCCCTACAGACAACTGGAAGACCTCGGCCTGTTAGCATGACTGTTCTAGAGCTGAAGGAGGCTAGCAGATCACAAGATGAACTGGCTAACCGTACTTCCAGTGATGCCGCAAGCCTGCATCGCTCTGGCTTTCGATGGAGGCTCTTTGGCCGACAGGCACAGGATAAGGAGGCAGCAGCAATGTCAGCACCTACCAGCAGCAAACCAGATAGGCCAAAGAAGAGGTTTAGCTCTCTGCGAAGGAGCCTAAGCCTCAGGCTCAAGCGGAATTGTAATCAACCAGAGCAAGATGCTGTACGAGAAAGAACATGGACGACAAGTGCGAGAGAAGATGTGACACGGTCCAACCAGCCATTCTCTTATCTTACTGGCAGGACATTGTTTCCTGCTTATGAGCACAATGAGGACCAGAGAGGCAAGCAGTTAATCGAGTTCCAAACCAGAGGGAAAGTCTCAGTTATTGAGGTCCCCTTAGCCCCACCTAAACTCACCAAGCCCCTCAAACCGACGTCTTCAGAGCCGAATTTTTGGCAGCTCATCACTAGCCGCTTTAAGAGAAAAGCCAACAAATCTGAGGCCTGTGCTGAAAGCCAACTACCTGGCAGTGATCCCCTAGCCTGGAATAAAAAGCCACAGCCAGTTACCATAGAGACACTAAAGGGCATTGATTTCAGCAAAGGTCAAGGTAAGATGTGTGTGTATGTATGTGAAAGCTCTGCGGCCATCCAACCCCCTCGGTTCCCCATCTCAGAAGATTACAAACCCTTAGAATATTGAATGAGCCTGAAATATTCAGAGGAAATTAATAAAGCGATATTGCTTGGCTCGAGGGGTTAGATGTATTATTCACTACTGTAAGTAGATGAGATTTGTTTAAGTGGGTTTGCATTACACTTTTCCTAAACTGAAATTATGCACAAATTTAATGAGGATAAAAAATGCATATCTTCTTCGCTGATGAAGGAATAGCACATAGTAAATGGATTGACACCAGGATTAGTGAATAAAAGGATGGATAAAGGAAGAATGAATAAGTAATGAGAAACAGGTTGAAAAAAAGTGTTTGTAAGTCTTAATCTTCAATCAGTTCCTTCTTTTCTAAGCTTAGCTGATATCCTCGGCTACAGACAAAAAGAGTGAGATGAGTACTCAGTATAACAGTGTAACTCTTGATTGGTTTTCAGTGCAGAAAATGCACTTATGTTAGAAAAGACTTATTCCCATAGCCCTAGCGATGGTCCATCACAGTATTTTTATGCAAATTGAGCTGTCTAGTTAAATATTATTTTTAGCTTTGACACAATGTTTAAACATTCTGTATGCAGTCATTTCTATATAATCTACCTCATAGCCAAGCTCCAAAGTGCTATTTTTGAGCAATGAACATGAACTTTGAGAGTTTTAAATATTATTTGGATAAAAGCAAGGCTGTGTTCCAGGCGACAGTTGGTGTTTTTGCATCCTTGTGAAAACGGCAACGTTTTAATCCCAGGATCTTGGTTCTCCATGTAGAAGGTGTGTGGTGTATTCCAGGGAGCAGGCCGTGAATCGTGTGTGTTATCAACATGAGTCACGTTGCTGTGAATACATTCCAATATACACACGCAGTGGCAGACAAAAACACATTCTCCCTCCTAAAAATACACTCCGTCTTCATAGACACTCTGTATCACCTGGAAAAGGCATGTTGAATCAGCTATGCTCAAGATAAGAGTATAAACATTACTGAGATCCTTGAGTCTTGTTTAACCAGTTGTGTTTCAGACACCTCCGAAATGCTGCTTGTCTATTTGCAACATTATAATTCCTTGAGCCTGAATACCATTCCATCCTAGTACTTAGCATGTAACACTTTCTAGCCAAGCGCCTGCTTTGTGATTTTATTTTGCCTGCTATCACTATAGAGACAGTCCTGGCTGAGATTTTGCCCTGGCTTGAGAGACAAACTAAGGTGTGTTCACTTTGAAGGCTGGGCCCCATGCGCCTGTCCTGACCTGCCATCTGATTGATGAGAAGCCTGTTAATGGATTTGGAGGAGTCTCTAGCAAAGTGCAGAGGTCTCAAGGTTTCATGTGATGAAAGCCCAAAGTTGTTGGGTGGAGTCTACCAAAGATGGCAAGTCTGAACCTCTTTATAACACAGTGCTGTTGAATTCTCGATTCTGATTGGTCAGAAGTTGTTGAATAATTTTCTATAACAGCAGCTCTGACAGTAGTTCTGGCTGCAAGGTTTATATTAATGCTCTATAAGGTGGCATTTATTTACACTTTATGAAAGGAGTCTCCAGTGTCAGCACTTTGTAACAGTCAGCTGTAAATTTTTCAATTAAATGTAAGTATAAGCAGATAAATTTTATGTGCCATTCTTAAAAAAATATAATTTTTGGCTCTGAACATTGGACTTCAATTACTTGCATGAAAGTCTTTAATAATGTATGTTTGCTTTATGGCTATTAAATCTTTCACTGATATTCTTGAGACCAGAGGTGGGTGGTAATAAAATACAAAAATGTGTGTTTTGTTTGAGACTACATTCAAAAAATCACTGTTTGACAGTAAATGACAGATTTATGCAGTTGATCATGTGCCAAGTTCCAACAAATCTGAGCTCAAGAACATCAGAGTGGCAGATTATATACCGGCTTGTACTTTTCTATATATCACCCCACAATTAGCTGTTTGTGAGACATATAAAAGCAGAATCTTTGCCAGAAGACGATGAAAAGAGACTGGAGATGCTCCAAATTAAAGTAACCTCGAAATGCAGCAACGTCACTGATGATTCAGCCATTCTCCATCTTCAGCCATTCAGCAAAGTCCCTGAGATAGTCTGTTTCAAAAACCTTTGATTCTTGGCAAATGTGGTGCCAACCAATAAAGCAACAACAACAACAAAACGTCTGTCACTACATATCTGTCAGTACCTACATCATGTTTTTGCCAAACAAGTTGAAACATTTTGTATTGTGCCTGCTAGCTATTAGCATACAAGTTAATTGGTGGTGTTGGAGATATTAGCTTGCTAGTTGGGGATTCCAAGGGACATAGCTATCATAATCTAGCTTTAGTTAACTTAGTTAGTTTGCACACATCCTTCAGTTTTGTTGAGTTAAACCAGCATTTATTTACTGTTAATTTCATTAGAAATACATGCTTTATGAACATTTTATTTCATATACGAGTTTTACCTTAATTCCAGGTAAAGATTTGGGTACCTGTGTCATGTTTTTACTTGATCCACCTTTGCTTCAGACGTGATCAGCCAACAGAAGTTTAAAGCCTCTGACTCATTTGTTTTTCCAAACCTTAGCTCTTGTATTCAAAGCACTTTGAATGATTGACATCCAAAATATATCATAAGGCTGGATGAGATTGAAGGTGGAGCTCTTTGCCGTTTGTCATGCCTTACTTTGGTCATGACTTTGGCCTTACTTTGGTCATTTTGCATTTTGTTGATATTGTTTCAGCTGACCCCTGAACATTAGGCTATTGTTCCATGTTTTGAATCGGTGATCTCAAGATTTCAAGTGGTAGGCACCACCCAAAGTAAGAACACTATCGTATGTGCTCTGCTTTGTGTCTGCCGTTGCTGGTTACCACATCACCTCCTGGATGAAAAAAATCAGCACAAGGCAAGCCTCTTGTTTTTCAGAGGAAAAAAAAGAACGATGGCACTCTTGCACTGTGTGGCGATTATACATAGTTGTCTTGACCCGTGGTTGACTGCGGCCTCATGAATAAACTAGCTGAGTCATTCCTGCAGAGGTTCTGAGTTAAAAAGAGAGAACACTGGGTGACATTTGAGACAAACCTGAGGCAAGAACAAGGGTGATATCTTGGAGATGACGCTATTTGAGCAGCAACTTCAGGACTAATACTGACTCCACATTAGGAACGTCTAATATGAATCGCTCGAATTCTTGCATAATTTCTGACGTCCTTTAACAAATTTTGTTTACAAAGAATGCTTAACTCAAAATGTGGAGTAATGAAGTAACTGAAGTTTGGGAGAAAGACCACACCTGAAGCTCCACTTTCTTCTCTTCTCCACTAGTGATGAAGTTTCTGCACCCACCACCTCCTTGTCTACTTACTGCTATTGAACAAGTCCAACGCGAGTCTTTAGTGTTGGGCGTGACTGTCTAGTGCAAAGCAGAAGCTACTGGTGGGCATGACAAGCTAGTGGTGGGCGTGGCTATCTAGTGCAAAGCAGAAATTAGTGGTGGTTGTGGAAATCACCCAGAACTCTGCACTCATCTTCATTTTCATATTTTTGAGCTGAGGGTGTGGTCTGCTTGCAAAACTTTATCTAGGGAACTACCAACAAAAACTTGCAAAGTTGTTTGAACGCATTTTTCATTTTTGTTTTCTGGATATCCTTGGCTGTTTTGAAGAAGCCCTTAGATCTCAAGAGAATATATTGGTCTGTCCATCTTTTTTGCCTTCTACTAATCTGCTGTTCTCTCTCATAAGAATGTACTCTTATCTTGGGGCTTTGAATACGATTTTGATCAATTGGACAAGACAAGTGAAGTGAAAACTGGAACATAGAATTTAACAACGTTAATTCAATCTTTTCTTGTTCACGTTATCATATACTACATTTAGATTTGGCTTTCATCTGAAGTTCAGTTCTTCTGTGATTTATTCTAAACCCAGAAATCTTGATAAACGTTGAACCAGTATATCATTACTTCTGCTTGGATCGGGGTGAAGGCTGGTTAAGCCTACATGCTTTACTTTCGGAAAGTAATACCAGGTTGCATTCTGTGTGTATTTGAAAAGTACTTGTGGAATTTTTACATGGCTGTGATTCAGCATGGAGCCATTGTTGAACCTGGAGTGATGTAACCATCAAACAAAAGATACCAAGGTGGAGCTAAACGCATGGTGATGACAGACGGCGGTGACGTTTTGTCCACGTTAACATGCTGTTTGTTTTCCTCATTGACTTCCCATTTAGCACTTTGCTTCAGATTCAGTTTGGGATTGAAAATTAACCAGGTGTGCTAAAGGCAGACTGGAATTCCTTGGTCTTGTACCAAAGCCAAGCTTTTCCACATATTTATGCCTGGACAAAGCAAGAATGTCAGGAGATAAAGAACTCTGTAACTAGTAAAAGAAAATGATATGATGCTAACTTGTATTGAGAAGACTGGTTAACATCAACCTCCTAAAGTTCTGGTTTATTATATAGTTATTCATCCGAATGCACATTATTCAGTAACCTCTATGAATCATCAGGTTCCACGCCTGTGAGCCAACAACAGGAATCTGGACGGTTGAAGGTTAGAAAAATGTCTTCAGCTGTCCAGTTTGGGGGACTTGGTGCCCACTGTAGGCTTAGATTCCTGTTCTTGGCTGACAGGAGTGGAACCTGATATCTGCCCATCTGCCTCAAATTTCAGTGTGTTGAGATGCGTTTCTCCTCACCATGGTTGTAAAGAGTGGGTATTTGAGTTCCTGTCACCTTAGACCTGGTCTGTTCTGGTCATTTTCCTCTGACCCTCTCTCAGCAAGGTTTTTCTGCCTGCAGAACTGGATGGGTTTTCCCCCACAACATTCTGTGTAAATTCTAGAGATTGTTGTGCGTCAAATTCCCAACAGATCAGAATTTTCTGAAATACTCAATCTGGCACCAACAACCATGCCACAATCACTGAGCTCCCTGAGCTCACTAAGATTCCACCCCCTTCCCCAAACTCTGGTGTTTGATGTGAACATGAACCGAAGCTCTTGACCTCTAACTGCATGGTTTATATCTTGCTTTCCTGCCACATGATTGGCTGATTGGATAAGTGAATGAATGTGTAGTGGTACAGGTCTTCCTACTAAATACTGTATTCTGAAAATACGGCAACTAAGCGTTCTCATTTTCAAGACTCATTGGGTCATAACGCTGAGTCATCTTCACAGTCATGCTCACCTCAGATAACCTGGAGCTCTGTGTTTTCTCTCACGTGTGTTTGAAATGTGCTAATCACCTAGTAAATAGCTCATGATGTTTCAGCCACAGGTTGCTTACAGTTAGGGGTGGAAAAATTAATAATATTGTAAACACATAGGTTTTGGAGAAATTGTTTGGAGAAACAATGGCATGTTTCATAACGAAAGATACTTTTGAGTTCATGTCTGCAAAAATAAATGGTTTAGAACTAAAAGGAAGAAAGTGAAATGGAAAGATTCAGTACATTAAAAAAAAATCAAATTACACATATCCAGTCAGTTTGTAATTGTTATTATTGTTATTGTTACTGTTATTATGGTATTAATATTATATTGTGATAATACCCAGCCTCATTTCTGAGAACTGTAATTGTTGAGACAGCGTTTAGCATTTACCTGAGGTTAGCAATGGTAGCTAAGATGCTAACAACATTTCACTTTTGTAAAGGACTGTGTGGTGTAAATAAAGAGGGCAAATTAAATATAAACCACTTGTTTTTGTCCTCATATAATCACTTATTTCGACTGAAACAATATGAAGTAGAAAGTCCTTTTTGGATTGTTCTGAATTTCTTGCTAGCTGCTAGGCTAAAGATGGTATGATTGGCGCTAACATGATACAGCTTAACAATGGTGGCTTGTTAAAATATTTTCTGACATTTTATCACCCACTTGTGTACTTGTGTTTTTATCTTTCCCTGAGGTTTTTTTAAACAGTGTATTTAGCCATTTAGCATGAAGCACCTCTCCTCAGTAGCACTGGTAGGCTGAAATCAGAGTGACAGTCATAGCTGATTCAGCCTCTTGTCACATCACTAGAGGAGCCATAATGGAAATAACATTACAGCGAAGATTAGGAAAAACAAACCGGTGGCAATTACTGTAAGTGCCATGAAGCACTGTGTGTAGGCTGCTGTTGTAGAAAAGCTCCTGTGTGTGTGTGTGTGTGTGTGTGGGCTGTGGCTCTGTGGAGACACACTGTCTGAACCCGCCACCGGAACCGTGATGTTTTCTCTAAACATTTTATCTCTTTTTGAGGGATCAGTTTACAGAGGCATTTGCGTTTGGTTTAGAGTAGCTGCGACGCTGCGTAGAGAGGGTGAGTGTGACGGTGAGGGCGCTACACGTTTGGACTCATCACCCCAGAGCTTCTCGATTTTATTTTGGACTTTGTATTACGCCTATATCCGATTGCAAACGGTGCTGTATCTCAGACGAGCAGACGTGTGAGGAAATTATAAGTAAATACAAATACAAATAAAGTGCCAGTGGATTGTGTGCAGCCATTTTCCGTTGCCTAATTTTAAATCAACCTTGATTTGAATGAGTCTCTTATCCATATTTCATATCATGCTCCGATTTCCAGTCTAACCCCATCATACCTTTTCGAAAAGCCAATGTAATCGTCACCGTGACTCATAAGTGCAGTCGTTCAATGCATCATAATCTTTAAAGGAAACCTGGTAGGAAAAAATCATCTAGCTGAGTCTGATTTTTGTTAAATCGTCCAATCTCATAACCACTTACAACTGAAGAGGTTTATTCAGTAATGTACATGAGCTTTCTAGAAACCATAAATGTATGTAAAAAAAACAACAACCCACCAGTATTTGCTTTAAACACTGATGAATGTCACATGCCTTTGCATTTATGTATCTGTATCAACGTATTATTTATTTATTAGCTGCCATAGTATTGTTTCCATATTGGGCACATTTTAAAAAAACTACCATGTTTATATATATTACATTTTTTTCTTCTTCTACAGATTCCTTTGTCAACAGTCAGGAGTGGACATTGAGTAGATCAGTTCCAGAGCTCAAAGTGGTAAGTTTATGTCCAAGCACTAAGTTTTAAATGTGAAAATAACTGTTTTAAACAGATCATAAAGCTGAATGCTTAACTAAAATAAAAAGGAAATTCTGATCAGTGAGACACATCTGGTTGTTTTTGTATAAAACTGATTTCACGAAACAAATGTGAAGAAATGAACGTCAAGTCAAGCCCTGGAGAATCTTGTCGTTTCTCTGAGGGCGTGATTAGCCGATTCTCTGTAGGATGGTAGGATGTAGGATGAACAAAAGGAGTTGTAGATGAAATTACACGGCTTTGACACTCGCTCGTAGCGCACAGCTGGCGCCGAGGCGCAGCAGGGCAGATGTGCCGCTGACGCTGAGTGGCACTTTCAGGTTACGCGGCTGACGGTTTCTGAAAGCCATTCATCTTTGTCAGTCATTAGAGAGCTTCAAGCTTTTCCCCTCACACAGAAAACTGTTCAGGTTCAAATTTTGCAGTTCTGTTTTGTCTTTTAAAAAATTTAAATTAGAACATCATAGGGTGCTAATTTTTCCCTTCAGCGGAGGGGCCAATATTTATGGTTTAGGTGTAGAATTGATGAATTTTGACTAATTATGAAACGTCTTGCGAAACATGAGATACATGAAAAGGACAGTTTTCTGCTTTTTCAAGGTAAAAGAGCTGAAACGTGAATAAAGGAAAGCTAATTCACTGAAGGCGAAAGGACATGCCTTGGAAGGCGGGACTATGGGCTGTTTGGTTGTTTAAAAAAAATCAAGGCGGTGTTTATTATTAAGTAGCTCTAGACTTGTGCCTTGGTGTTTTCTTGTCTGAAATGAAAATACAAATGGCTGACATGTGTTCGGAACTTGTGGCAAAACAGTTTGCTAGAATTTCCTTTAAGGCATCAATCATATCCTGTACACATGCCACCTTTCTCAGCCTTTTTTCCGAGGCAGCTTTGCAGACGTGCTCCGTTAAAAAAAGGAAGCCATGCTGAGAAAACGTTTAAATCAATCACGCTCTGAGACAACCATTTTTTGCATTCGAATCCTTGAAGCTCCGCTCACATAATCAGGAGTGCATTTGTGCTGAGATCGCTATGAAGGATCACAGCTCCTTAAGCCTCGTTAAGACCTGAGCGGGGTTCTCATCCTTGTAATTAAGCTCGAACTCGGATTAATCACCCACTTGTGGCCTTGAGAGAACGGGGAAGAGGAAGATGTTGCAGTGCCACAGTCTTTTCTTCTTTCAAGACAGCTTCCACTTTATTCCTAAAAAGACTCGGTGGATCCCGACGAGATCTTTGTTGGCTTTTTAGAAGCCGCCATTAGAGATATTGGTGCAACAAACCCACATTCCTAGCACCGAGCTCCCACTCTGTGTGTGTGTGTGTGTGTGAGAGAGAGAATTGCAGAAAAATAGCATTTATCATTAACATCAAAGAACATACCTGGTAAAAATAATGAATAAAAGGAGAACGCGCACATACCGTACCAGTAAATGTAGAACATATTTTTCGCTTGTTACCAAAGCCCGTCAGTCCATGTTTGGATGTGTGTGCGTCTACACGTGCAGACATATGGCTCCGTACACGGTGAAGAATTCTCTTTGTCTCCTCATTTTGGAAAACCTTTCCATCTGTCAGTAGCAAACAGGCTAATTTCAAGCTTCCTGAGAAGACAAATCATCTCCTGTTAATGTGGAGAGACTTTTAGAGAGAGAGAGAGAGAGAGAGAGAGAGAGAGAGAGAGCATTCAGACTAGGGATATATATACCTCTCAAAAGTGCACCACTGTAGCACCACTTTCACTTTAGTATACAGAATTTTTACCAGACTTTTCACAAGTATCAAATTCATGCTAAATATGTTGCTGTTCTTAGGACATTTGGTTGCCACGTTGTCATGGTTTCACAGTCAGTCATGGTGTATGATTGGACGGGTATCTCACTGCTCCATCTTTCCATCTTTTACTCCAGTGGTTCTAATCCCTTTCTCATCTCGAAACTTTCTCAACCACCTTGCTAAATCTGCTACAGCTGTAAACGTTACATTGCATGTTACAGCCATGTTTTTAAATGGTAATTTCAATGGTTATCATGCCATGACGATTATGATTTCTTTTTGTAAATTGTAAAAATATACAGCTTTGCAAGCCTTTTTTCAGTTTTAATGAACGTTATTGATCATGTAATCTCTCCAGCGAGCTTCAGACCTGACTGCCTGCTCTGTTTGCATGAGTGAAAGCGTTGCACTTCCATGACTCCCATGTTGTTTTCCTGTTTCAGCCATCATAAGGATTAGTCTTATCATCATTAGGGAATGCAGAATAATAAGGAACAAGCAAATTAAATTCATTCTGCTTTACATTTTACCTGGCACACATCTCTTATACAGAATTAGTTGATAAAGCCAGAAGCTTCCTCCAACTAATTAGCTCATTTTTTATTCACCTGTCTGGTCCTTAACCTCTAACATAGTTCTGAGATTAGAATCTTCATCATGAGTGACTTCATCGTCTTATAGAAGTGCTCTGCTTATTAGAGCGCTGAGCTACACAGCTTTGTATAAGGAGTGAAGCGATGTTAATGAGTATTTATAAAATGACTGACATGACGCCCGTCCAAACAATTCCAGTCCAGATTGATGTGCATTCGCAGTTTTGCAAATGTTTTTATTTTCAGCCAGACAGTACACTTGTGCTAAGACCATTGCTTGAATCATTATTTTTGGAAATGTAAAAAAAAATATTGCGTATTGTTCTTTTAAAATGATGGATCAAATGGCATCTTTATATGTTTTATATTAAAACTTGTTAGATTAAAGGAGCATTAGACAAGATTAGTCGAAATTAATTAAGATTAGGACTAGTTATGTTATGGTTATGTTATTTAGACATATCTGATAAAAGTACCCAATGTTTGTTGTACTACATTAAGAAAGACTACCTCATGAGTAGATCAATACCTAGCGTGCGTAATGCTAACGTTGCTTGATAGGCGGCCCAGTTAATGAAGCACACCTGATCGTGTGGCAGTAATTTTTTGTTGTTGTTGATCATCTGTGGTCCTCTTTCATAGCTAAAACAAGAATTTCACAAGGTCGTAACAACAGTGACATAGCGTGGCTATATGCTAGTACAGCCTGACTTATCGTCTAATCACTTGACACACGTTCTCTGCTTGTTACAGCAGACTCTCGCATGTGGGCTAGTGTTAGCATTTTAGCTTGGCTTGTGCTTTTGCTCACTCAGACATTCAACTGCTTGAAAATCGAGTGACAACACTATAAGCATGTGAAAATCGGCTCATTTTGATTTATGTAACGGTTTATGTTACTGTTTATCCTGTTTATCTTTTGTAATGAGGTCTCATGAGTCTTTAAGCTGTTACCTCCAGTGTTAGCTGCTTAGCATCGGTAGCTGCATGGGCAGTACATACATGTCTATGAAGGTGGTTTATCCAAAGCATTGTGTTACCTGTCTGTCTGAGTGATAAAAACGTATCCGCTTGATATCGGCCATTGAAACCGTTCAAAGCTTTATATAGATTGTGTTTAACATCCAGCACCAACATCATTCATTCCTTTCACCAGTAATAAATTAATCCATCATGGAAAATTGTCTGTGATGATTATTCTGATTTCCGCCATGTTTTTCTTTGTGAACAGACTCGGATGAGGGTGGAGTGAAGGGGCATCGAGGGTGTGTCTATAAAAAAAACCCTGACAGGACGTCCTTGTAAACATAAACAAGTCCCCTAAGAGTTTCTCAGCCACTTGTGCTGAAGGATTATTTTTCATGCTGTTCTACATAATTTCCAGGTTATTTGTTGCTCGTAAGATCAACTACTGCACCTTTAAATTTGAGTGTAAAATATCTGTAAATATTACTGTCTCTTATTTGTTCTTAATTTGAGAGCCTTTGTTATTGTCTCATTTGAATGCACTGCTTTTTTTGACATTGCTGTATTATGTTGCAGGGCATTGTGGGTAACCTCTCCAGCGGGAAGTCGGCCCTCGTGCACCGGTACCTGACAGGAACATATGTCCAGGAGGAGTCTCCGGAGGGTGAGTGGACATGACTGGAACAGTGAGCTGCTGTATGTGATTTGTTGTTGGGGTCAGTGCAACCTGCTGTGCGACACTGCTGCTCATATAACTGTGTGTGTGTGTGTGTGTGTGTGTGTGATTATTATGGACTGTTTTTTTTTCTGAGAGACCCTTGACTGTGGAAAATGTATTGATCTGTACAAAAGAGGTGTAGTTAAAGCTCATGTGGGGTTTGAGATGATGTACATGCATTGGAGTGTTTAAAATGGTGATTCATTTCAGACTTTTTCTTGCCTCGACCTGAATCGTCTTCCTGATTTCTTCATCAGAATCTACATCAGCACAGACTTTTCCATTCCATTTTGTATGTTGTCATTGTTCACAATGCTTACTCTGTTTTTTTGTTTTGTTTTGTTTTTACTTTTAATGTCACAAAAGCACATATTCGATGGTGCGATTTCTTCAACTCTTGATTTGTTCAGCTTGGTTGTCTCAGCGACAGCCTGTCGAGGGAGCGTTTTTATTAAAAGTCCCAGTTCTCAACGTTTACCTTCTCATTTTTCAGCAGTTTGTAGGATTTCTGCGATTCACGGTTCATATCATACTCGACTCCATTTGCTAACATTTTCAATAAATTTCATAACAACATCTCGCAGGATTGAATCAGAATCAGTCCTGTTGGGTAACGATGCCTCCAAGGTGGAGCTGGTCTAAGTAAGGAATAAAACACTGCCTGTTGTGCTGTTGTAGGAAAATAATCAACGACAGCAGAGTTACTGTTCACACCCCGAGGTTAGCGAGTTTCCAAAAAAAAAAGCATGTCTTGAACTGTTTTACCTCTTTTCAATTTGCGAAAGATTACATTACAAAGCGCTTACACTGAAGACTCATTGAATAAATATTAATATCGTTAAATAGGCATCTACTTACAGAAAACCTCAGTTATTATTCATTTTTCATTGTAAATAACAGCAGTCTTTCACGTTTATTTGTTTAGTGTTAGATTCGGATGATGAGTTGGCCATACAAATCTCTTTCTTATAACTTGTTAACTTGTTACTCTAGACACGATAACATATTAACGTGATTTTGCTCAGCTGAGTGGTTTTATAGAAATTAATCAATATCTTTCGACCAATCAGAATCAAAACAAAGTTAAAAAAGAGGCTGGTGAAGGAGCTACTGTTTACAGCCGCTATACCGTACATGATAATTTGTTTACAGACGTTTTCCACAACATTGCATGTAGCTATAAAAGGTAAAAACGTGTGATTAAAAAGTGTTTTTTTCATTAAATAAAATGTAAACATTGGTAAATTGCTATAATGTAAGAGGAATAAAACACTTAATATATGATGCTACAGTGCTACATGATTGATTATTTTCCTAGAAAGGAACACCCCCAACATGTTTAATTTCTTACTTGTTTCATTTAAAGCAAGACTTGACTCATGGGAATGTTTAGCAGTGCTTCATGCAGTTTCTGTTTTGGTGGATTTAACAACTTAGAATATTAATAATAACTGAAATAATTGTATTTTACAAGCTGTTCCTCAAGTCAGAAAACGTCACTGGACTCAGAACCTCACTCTTCCTGCCTACTCCTGTTGTAATTGTGACAGAAATGGCTTGATTAACGAATGGCTGTAGTATATTGCTATTACTCTGGTGTTCCTGTGGATTTGCTGCCGCAGCGACAGGCGTTACGATTTGCCGGCTGCCGTGTTGCTATAGCAACAGAGGGTCAGGCAGAGATTGTGAGCTGTTTTGCTGTGTCAAGGTCTAAACTGTGTTTTCAGTCTGCAGGTTTCATGAGTGAAAAACAGTCTAACTCTTGTGATCCATTTTATTTATTATTATAATACTGTATTGCTTATATGTATATTTAAATTAGCACCAAATCTGTGGAAAGTGTGCTCTGTTTTTCAGGCATGGCTGAGTGAATGAGATCAGGCTTGCCTTTGCTGACATGTTAGGATTTGCCCTCTCAGCTAGATGATAATTATCTGCTGCTGTTATTAAGACGTCCTTTGCTTGTCTCTGTATGCGACCGCAATTACATGAAAAAGATATCGACTACAACAAAAGATCTGTGTGTTCAGAAATCAGCATTCAGGATCAGATCCTTCTGACTCTTTAGGAAGTCATTCATACATACACAAGCTAAGCTGCATGGAAGAATTTCATTGCTGGCATCAATGCATTTTAATCACTCTTTACATCCGTGGTAAGCAGAAAAGCGTCTCGACACACTGAACTTGGAGCTGGACGATATGGGCCCCAACAGCAGAAGACTGCATCATCTCTAGAAACAAAAACGCAGATCTAGTGTAGCAGGCTATACAAATTGACCTCATATCTAGCTAGAACATTTTACATTTAACATAGAAACGGTAGAAACATAATTAAATTGTATTCATTATAATTTGATCTGTTGCTGGCCATGAGCTCTAAGAAGGAGAGAATGCAATTACAGCAACACAAATGCTATTTAAAACCTCGCAGTGCTCTTGCAGTGGTTCCTGATTGAGGCTTTCATGTCCATGTAGAAAAGCAATAGTCTGCTTATTTAGCTTTCTAGAAGAAAAGACTTCTTTCAGGTGTAGTGGAAAAGTAGCAAATCGTTAATCAGAATAAAGGGATGAAGGGTGATGAAAGCGCTCTTGAATAAATGATGACGTTGAGTTTGTGTACCGTTTGCCATCTGGTTGCTTTCTTTCAGAAAAAATTGTATAGCAAGAGTTGATGAAAAATTTCATTCTGTATAATAAGCGTATTTTCTGAGCTTCTAGACTTCATTACACCATGTGTCCTAATGTGCTAAGAATTGCAAATAAACAAACGTGCCAAAAGGTGCTTATTAAAGTAGCCCCGCCCATTGTACTATCAGGGTGGACAAATCGGTAGCCCAGTCATTCAGGACAAACAGATCTGTATCTGAGATATTAGGTTTTTGTACTCGTAGTTGCCCGATAAGTAGATTCAACCAAACAAACTTTGACAAAATAAGTGTTTTCATTTGGTGTTTAGCTATGTTTAAACATAACACACTTAACAGCATTACAATAGACCACGGTGCTGTCGCTATAGCACACGCTACTCAATACACAAGTTAATTATCGTAACCATTCACCCAATTCACGATTCGATTCGATTCACTATATTGGGCTCACGATTTGATTTTCCCACCATATTTTTTGAAAAAATATTAAGTGAAGAAAATTTTATTACCAAAAAAATTCAACATTTACTTTCCTATTCTTTATAAACTTAAATATTCCTTTTGCTAAATTAAAAAACCCTTTTGTTTCATTTTCTTAATAACCAACAGTAATTATTTACCCACATTTGTAAAGGTTGGAGTCAAATATAATAGCCTGTTAACGAAAATATTCCTTTTATCAAAAATGAAAAAGTTAATATCAAATAGGCCTTTTTTAAAAATAAAATGTTATGGAAATTTGTACTTCCTAAATTTGCTTCTCTTTTCTTTAGCTTTCAGCAGTCTGTAAAAAGAGAGCTCTCATTTCTTGTTACATCTATTTGTACAGTCAAGCACACAACAGCTCTTTCCCATTTTAGATGTTTTTTTGTGTTTTCGTTGCATTAGAGCTGTGTTACTTCCGCCTACGGTGAAGTCATGTGTATTCCTGCTATTGTACGTCATTGTGCCCTCTTCTCTCTAAACGACGCAATTACAGCTTGAAAAAACTAATAGATTATGCAGCCTGTTAATAATCACGATTCATTTTTTATTTAATCGATTTGAATCATAATAAATTTGTACCACGATTTATTGTCACATGATATATCGTTGCATGCCTATCGTACATGGATGACGGACGATCTTTCAATCAGGAACAAGCAGTTATGTGGAGACACTTATGAAACCACATTACCATCATAAATCTTTCTTGCTAGCTCACTATGTGATGTTGCATTTAAAGCTATTGCTAGCCAGATTTTACGTCTGATGTGAGCATGGAACTTCATGGCTTATAGTCGAACTGTTTTTGCGGAGGCAAATATTAGCAATATTTACAATACTTGTTTGTTTGTTGTAGACTGTATTAATGCACTTATCTCGCTAAGTAGCTCGTGAAATGTTGTGCTATGTTAGCTATCACTTTTTAGCTGTATCAGTTAGGTTTCTGGGCAGCCAGATTTAGGCAGCACAGTGGAGAATTCACTTGTCCAGTTGGCTAGCTAATTAATTTATAATTGGTCCACCCCTAAGAAATATTTTGAATTGACCAAGAACAAGATTAAATGTAATGTTGTCTTTGCCATTCTGCCTGGTTTCATGACCTCAACACTAACTTGCTAACTTCCTGATCATGCTTTTATAGGTTGTGATTATGTTTGAGCTTTATTCTTTCACTTTATTCACTGTAATGGGTGTAAACATAACCAAATCACTACCGAATGAGTAAATTTGTGACTGGCATCTTCTTCTCTGCTTCAGGAGGAAGGTTTAAAAAGGAGATTGTGGTGGATGGACAGAGCTACCTGCTGCTAATCCGAGATGAGGGAGGACCTCCTGAGCTTCAGGTATGACTATGATCCAATGACGTTATAATTTTTATAATTAATCTTTATAATTAACATGTGATCTTCAGTGGCGTTTGACATTTATTTTGTAATGCAATTCTTGGGGTTTTGCTTCTTCTGTACCTAAAGAGAATGATGCAGTGGCACTTTAATCTTTTAGTCTGTCCAGCTCTCGCACCTCATCTGCTAAAACATTTCAGCTTCCAGTGCCATCGAACTCATCCTTTTGTAGAATCACAAAAAACATCACAAATATTTCAATATACAGTAATTGAATGTGTTTCATGGTGGAGTTTTCCTTTAAACATCAGCGTTTCTCTCAGTGAAATTGTCAGCAGCTGGTAAATTTTGTAAAAAGGGACCCATTTATGAGCCCCTTGGTGGAGCGTTCATTATAAGGAACACCATTATCAGCCTTCTAATGCAGTCTGTCGCTAATTGCTTTCAGCACTAAATGCACACGAATGATTGAAAGATGTTCAGTGAAAGTGCAGTGTATTAAAATGACCTCTGGGAGATTTCAGGGAAGTGCGCTTACCGGATCCTCATTTGAATTCGGTAGCAGCGTTCAGAACGAGGCGAGTGGCCCTACAAAGAAATGATGGATGCTTTGTGCTCTCACTCTTGCCGTCTTTTGGGGCATGTATTGGTCTGGTCCCTGTTTTCCTGTTTCAAAATGATACACAGCCTGCGATGGCTCGTCTTAATTACACGCCCCGGAGGCTCACAGCGGAACAGTGGGAGAGGAGACGCTGATGGAAACTGTTCTGGAAGCGAGCCTCCTGGTGGAATAGTGAGAGTGATTCAGCTTCTGTTACCTGCATTAGCTGTTCTTCAATTATAGTAGTAAATAATTAGCTGTACTTCGAGCATGCTAGCATTATGGTAATGGTATATGAATATGATACCTGTCTTTTCTTTATGGTAATAAATGATTAGCTGTTCTTCCTTTATAGTCATGAACAATTAAGCTGTTCCTCCTTCCTAGTAATAAATGATTGGCTGTTCATCCATTGTGGTAATGACCTATTAGCTGTTCTTCTTTTATAGTAATGAAAGATGACCTGTTCTTCCTTCTTCCTTTAGAGCAGTGTTTCTCAATCCTCCTCCTGGAGCCCCCCTGTCCTGCATATCTTCT
>JAOTRR010000051.1:1106314-1116336 GCA_028570945.1 Gogo arcuatus
ATTGTTACTACTAACACTAGCCAGGTAGCTAACATGCGCTAACCTGACAGAATATTTTAGAGGATTTGCTATATTCATAAATGACCATAATATTCACTGCTAACTTTAGCTGGCTAGCTACTATTTGCTAACCTGACAGAATATCTGGAGGATTTAAATCATATTTGAAAATATTCATATCTTTAATGCTAACACTAGCCAGCTAGCTAGCATGCGTTAACCTGACAGGATATCTCAAAGGATTTAAGTCGTATTCACGTCTGACAGTAAATTACTTCCTATTTGCTACTTCTACTATTACCTAGTGTATACCATAACAATCACAACTTCACCAGTAAATTAGTGAAGGAAAATGTTTGTTTTTTTATTTTCCATGAGTCTAGCCAGTGTGAGTGTATTGCATTTTTTTGCACACTGTGATAACATGCGCATCCACCTATGTGTCTGCAGTCGCTCAGAAGGTGGTGGCGCTGAGGAAGAAGCAGCAGTTGGCCATCGGGCCGTGCAAATCTCTGCCAAACTCGCCTAGCCACACGTCCGTGCCCGCGGCGGCCATTCCCTCCGTACACCTCAACCAGGTGAGCCCAAGCTCAACTCGAGCAGGGATCCGAGAAAAACATTTCGAACATACTCACGACATGAGTTCTTATAGATCTTGTCATGTGTTAAGTAAAGCATCTTGCGTAAGTATTCTCCCTGCTTGACGTTTTCCACGTTTTGTACATTGTAGTATAATTGGAATTATGAAATATGATTTTATGAATCTGCACAAAATAGCAAATAATATTGAACTGGTGGGAAAAATCCATATATTTTGAAACGTGGTGGTGGTAGCTGTAGTGCGTGAGAGCCTTGTCTAAAAAATAGTCAAGTGTGTAGAGCCAATAGAAGGCCCCAAAGAGTAGATTGTGGTGGCTGTGCTTAGAAAAATATGCACTTTAACCTAGCTACAAGGTGAAATCCATTTACAGCCAACTCCAGATTATTGGCACCTTTTATAGTAATGTGCAAAAAAAAATAACAAGACAAAAAAAAAACACACAAAGGTTCAAATCAAAATTAAACAACTAGATGCGCTCTTTTCCATTGTTCCTACGAAAAAGTTATTCTCATTAAAAACTTTGTCTTCCAGAATTCCAAAATTATTGGCACCCATGAAAACAAATTGTTATGCATGAGAAAGATGTATCTTTTTTCTCTTTTTTTCTTTTATTGCTCTCAATCTCCAATGCTATTGTTGCCTTTCGCTTCATATTTTGTGTGAGAGGCAACAATACAATAGGTCAAAAAGATTTCACATGTAAAACGATGAATATTAATGAGGGGCATACTGTGAAATAACATTTTTCAAAAAATCGGAAAGTTTTTGCAAGGAAGAGGACACGTGACTACTCTGGTGGTGAAGAGGTTAACACCTGGCTGTAGATAGATTTCTCAAGATTATATCCCCAAATATTTGTCTAAATCGACATAAAATAGGTTGCGGAAATACAATGCTTTGTAATGGTCGTATACACTCTGTGGTTTGAATTGAAGAAGGCATCCTTGATCTAAAGGTGTCTCTAACCTTGTCGGACATTACAGAAAGAGGCTCAGTGCTGTTATTCTCTCCAGAGGACAAAATAACCTGCAATCAATTTTTTAATTTTTTTAATCTCTCCTTTCTCCCTGTGTCTCTCAATCTCTGGCATTCTCATTCATTCACCCTGTTGATTTCTTTCTTCCTCCTGTTCACTCTTTTTCTCCTTCTCTCTGTTGCTCATGTTCTTACTGTTGCCTCTTACTATTTCATGGTGTCTTCATTCCTGCTATTCTCTCTCTGTCTTTCTGTGTCTCACTTTCTCCATCTGTCTCTCCCTCTTTCTCCCCATCTCTGACTGCTCTGTCTCTCTCACTCTTTCTCCATGTCTCTGTCCTCTCCTCTTCCTGCATCTCCCTCTGTCCATCTGTTCCTCTTCCTCTCTTTCTCTCCTCTCTCTCTCTGTCTCTCTCTCTCCCTCTCTCCCAGGCTGCTAACGGAGGGGGTACGCCGTTCAGTGACTACTCCTCCTCAGTGCCCTCCACCCCCAGCATGGGGCAGCGGGAGATGCGCATCGAGACCATCGCTGCCTCAAACACACCCACGCCCATCCGCAAGCAGTCCAAACGCCGCTCCAACATCTTCACAGTAAGTATGAGGCAGCTGATGCAGAGCACCACACACTCGCACTACTGAGAGAGGGAGAGAGACAGATAGAAACAGAGAGAAAGATAGTGAGAGCGCCATCTTAACTGCAGGCCTCCAGACAGCTCCGTCGCTCTACACCAATCGCTATTAGCCTTTATGTTCATGTCAAAATAATACATTTCCATTTTTTATGTCAAGCGAAGCGACTCCGTGGAATTGTATTTTTAAATTGACATTAAAAAAATGAAAACAAAAATATTTAAGTTACCTTTGCCTCACTATTTTGTTCTAGTAGAGAGCAAAAATTAAATGATTATGGACTGCAACTAAACTCACACGTGAATCTGGAACGTCTACGATGCACACACAATTTTACACAATTTTAAAAATCAGGGTTTGTTCAGTGGCTTCTGAGATTCGCCTCATTTGACATATTGACTCGTGACTTCCAGGCTTTGCAAATTATTTGCTATTGTTAATCATGAATTCCTTTTTGGCGTCCTCTTTTCCTTTTTCGTTCGGCTGATTTTCACGAGGCAAATTTTCCCCATGCTTTCTGACCTGAATCGATTTCCAAGCACTTGTCTAATCCGGTAACTAATAGTTACATTGTTAAGAATTGAGATGAAGATAAATTTTGGAAATGAAAAAAAAAATAGATGTCTTGGGTCAACAGTACGTTCATTCAAACCCTGAAACAAAGCATGAGGGTTAAATAAACAGTGACGGCAGAGGGGCTGTTTGCAGATCTGCATTTAGAGGACTCTATACTTTGCGAACACCAGAGGGAGCCACTCAGCTCAGTCTTACCAAAGCTCTCCTTGAAGCACATGCGAGCAAGCTTTCTATAGCAAAATGTATCATTTAACTAGCAGTAGTAAATCATAGCGACTGGACTTGTCTCATCTTGAATTTTTACGTTCCTGAATTTATGTAAAGATATAATAGTTATACGTAATTAGATCATTCCTCAGTGTGAGACAAAACACCCAAATTACAGACCAGTTCCTTTCTGTTGTAACAATTAATTAATAAGAAAGAAAAAAAAGAGGGAATGAGGGAATGACTGTTTTTTTATAGCTGCTACAACGTAAGTAATAAGAGGACCTATTTGTTTGGTGGGCGTTCCAAATTGTTAAATGTAACCCTAAACGAATAAAATGTACAAGGGGTCGTTCTTTAATAAATACAAAATTGTAACCGTTGACAAATTGCTGCGGTATAAGAGGAGCAAAACACTTTGGGACACGCTATTATAGGAAAATAATCAATTTCTGGGTGTAATAGTAACTGGAACAGTTGCACTAACTGCGTCGTCATGACAACATGGCACTGAAAGAAATGCCCAGATTTGCTGATCAGCTTTTTGTTTAACCAGGTTTTATCAGCTGAAACAAAAAAAAGTCTGCATCAAGTCAAAATAAAAATTACTTTCATTTTCACTTGTTGCTGAAATAAAATATGATTAAACAAAGTACAATTGTCAACCCTACAATTTAGTTACTCAGAAAAGAAATAAAACAAACAAAAAACCCCACAGTATTTCTGCTTCTTTGCACTTTTTGTGCATGTATGATTTTTAAAAAAAAAAGAAACGTTTATAAGATTAAGAAATGCAGTAGCACAATGTTTGTTTTATTGCACAAACCAGATTGTTTTGACTTTTTCCCCCCCTTTCCCCTCCCCTTCGTTTGTCTGTATATTGTGTCGCACTAGCCCCAACCCTGAGTACCATTAGGTCTCATTGGTGCCAATGTTGAGAAGCTACAAAACCATACAACTTGAATCACTATTACTGGGCTGGTGTCCAATGGAAAACCTTTTCTGGTGCAAAACGTACTTTGTGGAATGGAAAAAGGTCCAAAGATGATGTCCCAAGTCCAGTTGCTCTGAATTACAACTGCTAGAAACCTTCAGATATTTTAGTAATTAAGAAAAGGCTAGAACTGATGATATGAAATGAGGAAAAGGGCAATTTTTTGCTTCATAACCGCTTGGATTTCTTTTATTTTCAATTCTCCGGAGCCCTTTTCTTTTTATATTAAACTGTTAATGATTTACACAAAGGGAAAAGTTTCCTAGACACATTGCATGTTTGCAAGTTTTCTCTTTAAGAAAACGTCTTTCACTTTGCCCCGCCCCCCCCTCCTGCCACAGCATCAAATCAACCAATCAACGCCAAGCCCCTCCCCCCACCCTTCTCTTCTCACTTTTAACAGACGTTCGCCTAGCGGGCTTTCTGCTGGAGGAAAAGACAGGGACACACTTTTGCTAGCACCCTGTTCATCCTCCAGTCTAACCAATCAAGACCAGCCCCAGTCCATTCAGGCCCAATTCCCCTCCCACCTGTCCTCCAATCAGAAGGCCCCTGGAGGATGATTGGCGGCTCTCGTGCTAGCTCCCCTGTCCTGTTTTCTCCATTCCCTCCCTTGATAGGTAGTGTCAAACCCTGCGCCCGCGGAGCCGAAGCATGCCACCTACCCCGTCTGGGTGCCCGAGTGGTCGAGTGAACGCAAGTTCCAACTCATGACCTTCTGAGGAGCAGCGGCATGGAGGGGGGGAGGGGAAAAGGGATGTAGGGAGTGGAACGGGGAAAAATAAACGGGGGATGCAAGGTCTCCGACTTCAAGCGACAAAAGTTTCCAGCACAACCGGAGAAGAGATGCTCATACCACGCAAGAATCATGACCTCTGCATCGCTGGTGATTAAATGGTGATCGCCAATTGGGAGTTTCCGCCAACAGGGATGACCAACCATTCTGTCAATCTACCTATCCATCCATCCATTTTTTTTTGTACTTTTATTTTTATTACTGTTCTTTCACAGCTGCACTTAAAAGAGTGGCCTTATTAAGATCTCATACACTTTTTTTTGTATTTATGACTGAAAAACAAATAAGACGAGCTGTCAAAATCGATGCTCTTTTCTTTAGAAAGCAAAAGTTGTCAGCTGATACATGTGTGGTCTCAAAATCTTAGAAGATCCCCTTGGATAGGTCCTGTTTCGAACTCTTGGAAAAAAAACAGTACTTAATTGTACAGTTCAGGGTACACATGCCCTCGAGCATGTCTTTTCTACCTTTGGTATGTCTTTCAATTGGCAAATACAAGGTAGTTACGGTCCACGATTCTTATGGCACTTAATGAATTGATAAAGTACCATAATTAATTTGTTACATAATGAATTACTGTGCTTAATTAGTTAAAATTTATGATGCAAAATGAACTACTGTAATGTACTGTAATTATGGGATCTAATCCTTTTTATTGGTACATAATTAATTATGGTGCTTAGTATAATACATAAATTGTGTTCCATAATTTATTACAGTACATAAGGAAATAATATGTAAGGTAATTAAGTTACAGTACTGTGGCAGCATCTTGGTTCTCCATCCAGGTTTCGGCACCAACGTAGAAGGTGTGTGTGTATCTGTCTGGAGAAGGAGACTCGTTAGGAAGTGTATTGTTTAGCATGAGTGCTTTTTAGCGTGCGTCCCATAAACTGAAAGAAATTCAATCCAAACAGTTCACTGCTTGAGGAAAACTGCGGAGAGGAAAAACAATCACACAGGTGAGAGTAATCATTGGTCCAGAGCCGAAGCTTGACCACGCCCCCAATGCCACAAGTATATCATACATTATAGTACTTAAAGAATTCATATGCTGAGCCTATTAATTTATGGCACATCATTAATTACAGTACATAACGAATCGGTATTTAATTTACAGTACATAATTTGACCTTGGAACTAGTGTGCATTAGCGTTCAGCAATTTAACATTGGCGTAAACGTAAAACAAATTTATTGGGTTTTTTTTTGTTTGTTTTGTTTTTTCAATGGCATATCAGACCTAGACCTAGAACCTAAGGGACGCTGATTGATTTTGACGTGACCACACTCAATTATAGCACTCTCTAGGTCAATTTTTTTCCACAAATATTAGCATTCCATATGTTCCATCCCGTGAGTGTGTGATGTAATGTGAGTTTTCTGCCACTAGATGTCAGCAAAGGACACCAATAGTCACTCAGTGCTTCCATGGTACTTAAGGAACCGCCACCAATACGTTCCTCGTTGGTACGACGTCATTTAGGTGTGAAAGTACAGAGGTGGAAAGGGGAAAGGGGTTCTCATCCTTCTTTTATTTAATTACATTTAGTTCTTGTGAAACCATCTTGTCATTTCACTTCTTGAGCCAGTCCTCGCTGCTCATCATTACCATTTTTCATGTTTTGATCCTTCATATTTTCCCCTTCCAGGCCTTAAAAAAAAAAAAACCCAAGAAAGTACTGGAAGACCGGGACTTGATCTGTCCGGTGTGTGTCGATCTGTCACTATTTGCAGTCTCTTTCCCACTCTCCCTCAACAAAAAGGGCTCCTTTTGCAGAACCCTTTGAAGGGCCCTTCTGTGTCGGTGTGACAACTAAATTTTCTTCAGCAGCTCACACACACACACACACACACACACACACACACACGCACTTATGTACACGCATACAGCACACACACAAGCATGCTGCTTTACCCTTAGTGTCCTTCTCCCTGTCTCCTGTTCCCAGTGCACTGTGGGTAATGCATCATGGCTTTCTTGGACATGTCCCATGCCAGCCAGTTAAAGACTCTTAAACTTTAAATGTATGAACTTCATTAAATCGCAGCGAACTGATTCGGCTTGAGGCCCCTCCCCTTTCCGCATATTCGACTGCTTTCTCATTTTCTCCTCGGACGCTTTTTAACCCCCAACAAGGACTGAACTCATGACATCACGATGCCTTTTTTGCCACAAGCAAGGACTCTAAAAGACGTGCCAAGATACTATCTGTTTGTTTTGCGTTTCCTCTTCTTCTTTTTTCCCTGCTTTCTCTATTCTTTTCTTTTTGGATCGGTTTCACCTTGTCTCGTTTGCAAAGTAGATGACATTGGTAATGCAATATGATTGAGAACGGATAGGGGGAAAATTTTCACACTCCTCTTTTGGATGCTGGTAACAAAGTCGTCTTGGAAAACGAACGCAAACACAATGCTTTGCTTTTTTTCGGCATGAAGTCGTGCATACGAGCTCAAATCCAGCCAAATGTAATGCCAACTGTGATCAATGAGGCATTGCGGGGGTTTTTTGTTGGTTTTTTTTGTTCCGTTTTGTTTTGTTTTTTCTTTCCCTCAGACTTTGTTCACATGCTCTTAAAGCTGGAGTGTGAAAAAATCTTATGAAGGCCTTCATAAAACAGAGCATAGGGATTAAAAACTGAGAAATAAAATGGTGTGGATTGCACTGATTTGTATGAATGTAGTGTCTAATCTAGTCTTTTTTTATTTAATTATATTCTTTTCTTTTTTTATTAACTGTTTGCTCAGAAAGCTGTGGAAGGATAAACTGTTACAGTCATTTCTATGACCATGATAATAACAGATGAAAAAAATTATAGACTGCCGTATATCTTGTATTGAAATTTATTTACCAATGGTACTCAATAGAAAGTATATTCTATAGATATATGAGTATATCTATTAAAGAAAAAAAACAG
Source organism: Gogo arcuatus (assembly GCA_028570945.1). NCBI lineage: Eukaryota > Metazoa > Chordata > Actinopteri > Siluriformes > Anchariidae > Gogo > Gogo arcuatus. Next base: position 1,114,011 of record JAOTRR010000051.1, read on the forward strand.
CGCCTCTGTCGTCCTCGTCGGAACTGCACCGTGTGGTTCGGCCTGCCGATTCTTTCCAAGTGAACCTGTGACTTGATTTGTATGGTGTCTGTACATAAATATATATAAAATTTAAAAAAATCAATAAAATTTTAAAAATTAATGATTGTGTTGTGTGTGCTTGGACTCTTGTTTCTATTTTGATATTTCCAATTTCCATTTTGCGAATGGACATCTTTCATCTCGTTTGTCTGGTGTGTGTGTGTGTGTGTGTGTGTGTGTGTGTGTGTGTGTGTGTGTGAAGACTCATAACGTGTGTATGGGATAGAATTTTTTATCACTTTTTCTTCTGGGGAGGTTGTGCATTCTTGGTATTTTTGGTATAAAAATGAAATAAATAATTAACCTGCTTCCTAACATTTCTCCCTTTTCCAGGGACATCTTGAGGATCCAACACTAAAACATTTTAATTATTTTTCCTCATGTTGATGCTCTAATTTTCTAAACAGTGCATTTTTTGATTGTCTAACCCTAACCTTGTTACTTCCATGATTGTTTTTGAAAGTTGCTAGCAGAGTTTCAGGGCTGTTTCCAGGGAGACACCGTTAGAGAAGATGTGGACTAAATTAACTTTTTTTTAAAAATTGAATTTATTGATGAACATGTCTCTCTGATTTGTTAATAACTATGATGATAATCTAACAGATGCCAAAACTTTTAGGAAAAAAGGTGTTTGTGTGTATATAATTGGTGTGTGTGTGTTTGTCTGTGTGTAGTTTGTGTATTTCTATACTGCACGCTCAATGTGCTGCTGTCTGTTGCGCTGTTTGGCTTGAGCGCTCTTTTTCTTTTTTTTCTTTTTCTTTAAAAAAAAATCTTTTTTTTTGCGCAACATTTTTTGCCCCCTCTTTCATCCACACACCCCACCACACACACTTGCACACATTACACCTGCCACTTTCACGTCCATGTCTTGTGGTGGGTTTTTGTGTTGCACTGATCAACTCGTTTTGTTTCTTTGCAGTCGCGGAAAGCCAGTGAGCAGGCAAAGAGCGCTGAGTGTAAAACAGACAGCATAGGCAGTGGGAGGGCCATTCCCATCAAACAGGTGAGTGCACTTCACCTCACACACCTCGTACCGCATGCCGGTGAGTAACGCACTCAGCACTCGCCACTCAACGCACACGCAACACAGGAAAAACAAAGACACCTTTCTTCCACACTGCTGCAGGTTTTAATGTAAAAGCAGCCAGTCAAACCGATATGGAGTTTTTTTCTCCATTTCAGAAAATTCACACCACTCATTTCATATGAAACATTACTAAGAGGTTTCTTTCCTTCTTTCCATCGTTCTTTCTTTCTGTCTGTTTGTCTTTCTGTCTATCTGCCTGTCTGTCTGCCTTTCTTCTAGCCAGGCAAAAAAGAGGTCATGACCTTTGACATTTGTAATTATGTGGAAGTGTTAATGAAGACCTAATGTGTAAAGTGTGTGTTTTTAATGTAAATATGAATACACTTGCAAGCAGCAATCTGCAGGGTCCAAGCACCCAGATTAAAAATATCAGGTACAAATTCAGTATCAGTTTCAAATTCTGTAAGATGATATTTCAATGTTTGTAATGTAGAAATGAGTTTTAATTGAACAGCCTTACTTTTCATGGCCACTGGATGGTAGTGCAGCATCAGATTGTGAGTCAGGAGTTCCTCGGTGGCCACTGGATGGTAGAACGGTGTCAATTTACAAGGAGTCATGAGTTTCTTGGTGGACATTGGATGGTAGTACAGTGTCAGATTAAGAGGAGTCACGAGTTCCTTAGGGGCCACTGGATGGAAGTGCAGTGTCAGATTACAAGGAGTCAAGATTTTCTTGGTGGCCATTAGATGGTAGTACCGTGTCAGATTATGAGGAGTCACGAGTTTCTTGGTGGCCACTGAATGGTAGTACAGTGTCAGATTACAAGGAGTCAAGAGTTTCTTGGTGGCCATTAGATGGTAGTAAGGTGTCAGATTACGAGGAGTCTCAAGTTCCTTGGTGGCCACTGGATGGTAGTGCAGTGTCAGATTACAGGGAGTCAGGAGTTTTTTGGTGGCCACTGGATGGTAATGCAGTGTCAGATTACAAGGAGTCACAAGTTCCTCCGGGGCCACTGGACGGTAGTACTGTGTCAGATTATGAGGAGTCACGAGTTTCTTGGTGGCCATTAGATGGTAGTACAGTGTCAGATTACAAGGAGTCAAGAGTTTCTTGGTGGACATTGGATGGTAGTGCAGTGCCAGATTACAAGGAGTCAGGAGTTTCTTGGTGGACATTGGATGGTAGTGCAGTGCCAGATTACAAGGAGTCAGG
>JAOTRR010000051.1:1121479-1136903 GCA_028570945.1 Gogo arcuatus
CCTTCTGAAACACAGTAACATCTTTTCCATGAGCACGGGATACGTCTTCCAACATCAATGCAATCATGTACTATAGTCGACTTACTTAGTAATTAATAAGTGTCATTTTCTTGAACAAATAAAATCCACAAGAGGCAAAATATTCAACCTTTTATCCTCACACTTATTGACAGATCCAAGAGCCATGTAAGAAATCTTTTGTCTTATTTAATTTTCTCAGGAGTAATGCTGAATCTCAAATATAACTCTCTTTTTGTCTTTTAAAAGCAAATATATTAACTAATAAGGAATATGTACGTTGTCATGCTTCGAATAACATTTATATGTATTTGTTTTATACATCCCTCAGCATCTGGTATTAAATTGCTCTCATTTGTGGAAAAGGTTTTGGAGCATACTAGCAAATCTTAATCTTGGGGTGCCAATAATTTTGAATCCACTCGTTATAAACCTATACACCATCACTTTATGTTTAAGCTCAAAAATGTCACTGATTGTGTGTGAGATTTCTCAGATATCTCAGTTTTGTTTTGTTCTTCCCCCACAAAATTCTCAAATTACACATGTATCACTTTTATTTAATAACAAACCTTCGATGTTTGTGTTTATACTGAATTAAAATTCATTTTGGGAAGTTAATCACAATCCATTTGTCCTTGTGTGTTTGCATCTTGCAGGGCATTCTGCTTAAAAGGAGCGGCAAGTCGCTAAATAAAGAGTGGAAAAAGAAGTACGTCACGTTGTGCGACAACGGCGTCCTCACTTATCATCCCAGCTTACACGTGAGTCACAACCACTTCCTGTCTAGAAATTAATGTTCACGTATGATTATTTGACACATTTCAAATTTCTTGGATATAAAATTAAACGGAATTGCTAAAACAGTGCATGAGTTTTATCTTTTAGCATGAATAAAAACTTGGCTATGATTGTATATCAGTTTTTGGAAAATTCTGTTATCCTATATGTAAATGCAAGCCAAGCCTGTATACTTAATCAACAATTGGCAAAATAACGCTAACGCTGTACTTTTTCTAAATTAATAATAACAATAAATGTAACTTATAACTAAATATAAGCTATAACAAGACATCCGGAGTTGTTTCATTCGTCCTACATGACAGCAGTTTGCCAACGATTACAATTTTTGAATTGTTAATGAATGGCACGTTGTATTTTTTATCCATTTAACACATTAGTTCCTGCTATCACTTGTTATAAAGAGTTATAAAGAGTTGTTCCTTCACCAGCCCCTTTTGAAGTTAATAAGTTACACTTGTTCATGTTATCGAGAAACTGCAAAAGTGCGAAGACCTGGAAGTGCAACAACCTGGACCTTACTGAAACTGGAGACTCCTTTCATAAATGAATGTCTCCTTACAGAAAACATGTATATGTTTCTTTTTTCCATTAGTGATGTAGTATTTAAGAGTTGGTTACTTAAACGGGAAAGTTCCAAAGGTTCTTAAGTTATGTCAATATTATATTTACATAGGGAAAGTTCGCGCATTCAGACTCTGTTTGTGCATATGTTGAAGTTAAGTTTCTGGGATATTAAAATGACCTAAGTGCAGTTCAGGCCTTCGACGTTGCCAGATTTCTCTTATGTGCAGTTCTAGGGATTGGAAGCTTTTCAGCTGCTTTAAAAACAAGCACATTTACTTAAACCAGAAAAGTCAGGGGATAGAAAATACGGACTAGAACCAGAGCGTTAATAATAATAATCATATTGCATTTGCCAACTTGCATAAAACAAACAAAAAAATAATAATAATACAATATAGAATGAAACAACCAATACAATGTCACATAAAAGCGAAACAATAAAAAAATACAGTTTAACATGTTAAACATATGAAGTTAAAAGAAGACAAATATTCAATAAACATCTAATACTAGTCTGAAAGGATTCTAATAGTGATAATTATGTCGAAAAAACTACAAATTTGTCAATTTAACAATACGCATGCCACCCACTTTGATTAGCTACCAGCGTAAAATAGCACTTGATGCAGCACATCTTTTTTTATCAATAGAATTAGAAATAGCGCAATATTTCTTATCGACAGCAGCAGAAATAAGACAGGATTGAAAAAAAAGTGACAGAACGTGAAAATTTGTTTCTATTTTATTTCAGGTGTCAGTGTAGTAAAATGTACACGTGAGATTCAGTGTTAAATTCCTATTGTTAATGGAGCAAGTGCCAAGCCTGAGTCATGAAATCATACTTTTAGATTTTAGGTTTTGGTTTTGAAAAATGAAATGAATATGTCTTGAATCCGTTGCGATCATGCACTCGGATGATGTACTGTACACGACAGGCAGCTTTCGGCTCAAACATCATTACTTTGTGTGGAAGCTATTAGCGTCTGGACACCTGTGGCTCCTGCTTCCATGCAAGTTCCATGAGTTACTCACACCATTTAACTGCAGTGTGGGTGGAGAGAGAGAGAGAGAGAGAGAGAGAGAGAGAGAGAGAGAAACTGTTTAATTTTGCATTGCAGCCAACAGAGCTGTCCCACAATCCCCTTCTGTTAATTCTGTCTGCTACATCAATTAAATTGTTTGCAGAAACTAATTGAATATGGCTTAATCACACATCTTAATAGCTTTCTGCGCCTCGAACTGGCTGTTAATTCCTGCAATAAAGTGAAATGAGAGCGCTCACTGGGTAATTAGCAGTGAGGCTTTTGAAGAAATTAGTGCTTTATGGTGCGCAGTAAAAACGCAACGGAGTTGGCGGGAGGCTTTTCAGGGGCCGGCACTCTGCACGTTTTGTTTTGTTGTTGTGTGTGTATGTTTTTTTCCTTCCTTTTTTCTGCTGATCAGGGTGATTTTCACCTTGGCTTAGCCCATTTGAGTTGGTGCAAACACCCTATCCAAATGGAATGGCCAGATTTAAATGAGAATGAGCCTATTTGTGATCATTAGCGCTAATTCTGCTAATCTGCCAAAGCAGAGATGCAGGTGAAGTTAATTGTGTGGGCTTTGTTTTTTCGTTGTTGTTGTTTTTTGTTTTGTTTTTTGGCAGAAGTGAGATATTTAAAAAGCAATCGTGACTGCTACTTGCTTGTGACCTAACTGCTCAATTGTTGTACACATTGTTGGCGAAGGTCTCAAATTTGTAAGTTCTTCAAATGTATTGCTTTGTTTCTTGTTTTTTTTCATAAGGATTACATGCAGAACGTTCATGGGAAAGAGATCGATTTGCTCCGGACGACGGTCAAAGTGCCGGGGAAAAGGCCGCCCCGGGCGGTGGCTACAGTAGCGCCGACTGCTAGCCCCAAAAGCAATGGTTTAAGCAAGGACAGGAGCACGTTACAACTTGGCATCGGAGCCGCAGGTGAGCGTATACAGCTTTTTATACACGACTGAATACAGGATACACTATTTCTCTCCTTCTAGTCTTCTGAACCATGAGGAAATTCCTTGTATTTTTCCATTCCAAGCCCAATTTCTCAAAGGCATCATGAAGTTAATTTCATTTTAACTGATGGACACAAGCTCTAACATTTGACCATGGCATTTGTGCCGGGATAGCTCTTTCCAGAACTTTCCAGAACTATCAAGCCATTGGAAATAAGTCAGGTAAAGGAGGTCCAAGCTTAAGAAGCTAATAAATCTTATTTTAACTTGAAACGGTAACTCTATACATCACAGTATATCCATTTTAATTGTTGAAAAAAAGTTTTGACTTTGTCCATGATTTGTGAAAAATGTGAAAAACTCTAGCAAGCTGAGGTTGAAACTTTGATAAACACTCAGCAGTGTCTGCTCGCTAACTTTGGTTGTAGCCAATCGCATCCATTCATGGCAGAGGTGCCAACATTTACGGTTAACATATTTTGACCCCTTTTCGGAGACACCTGAAAACTAGCTTTTTGTTTCAGCTAAAGCAGTGAAACAAACTCACCAAAATAAAAGCCAATAGAAAACAAGTGGGCAGGACTCTGATTTGTTTGTTCATTAAAAAACGGAGGAGCTGCTGATTATTAAGTAGATTTGCTGTTTTCTTATCTGGAAAAAAATTAGCCTGATCATTTATCGATCATGATATTTATGGTAACTTTTTTCTTGTGGTAATATTATATCTGATTGCAACGATGTTCTCGTTCACAATGTCAGCTAACAATCCTATTATTGAGAAATGCCCGTATATTAGGACACACCCACGTTTTTCCTGCAATGACTCAAAACCCTGTATAAAAATGTATAATTGTTGATATGGCAAAGCTTTTTGTAAGGCAACAAACAGTTTACAGTTACGGAAGGAAATCCTGCCTCGACTCGTCCGAGTTGTTCTCCTGTGTGAAAATAAAATAACACGTCTTTCTAGTTATGACGTTTAAAATCTTTTCTAAATGCTGGGATCCGTTTGCGGCTCGAAGGCTGGGTCTGTTCGTTTCATTAGCCAAGCAGAAATAAAGACATTTGCTCCGTATTCCCTCATGGGTGTTCTCCTGAGATGAGGTGAGGGAAAGGTGTAATTGGATTTAGGGGGTTTACATTAAAAGTAATTAATAAAAATTAGACGTTCTGTTCTGTTGGGGATCTGCGGTCTGCCATGGTTTCACTAGGAGCAGAGCTGTGGCATCATCCAGGCTAATTGCTTTTGTGGGATTAGAGTCAGCACTCGGGGGGCTTCTGGGAATTTCAGCACTCTGGATGGAGTCCAAGAAATCCTTATTCCTGGCTTAATTAGTCCGAGAAGTAGCGAGTCTGGGAAAAGGCTCAGGGGTTGGCAAGGTTTTGGAGAGATGACTAATGTTTAACCTTCAGTAAGTAGAAGTTCTTAGAACGGGCAGGTTTCTGTGGTAAAAGAGGAATAAAACACTTCAAGATGTGCTGTTATTGGAAAATAAATGAGTGTTGATTGTTTTTCTGTAACAGCACGCCCTGCTGTTTATGGAAACACATTTTAATAAGCATCTCCTAGGTGAGTGATAACCGAACAGTCAAATGTGTTTTAATGAAAATGTTAGTTTCGTAAGCACTAATTCTACTGTTAAACTCTTCATATGCTGACTTTTTTTTTTTTCTGCCCCCCCCCCTCCTGATCCGTCTGAACTGGTGTTAATTTCCACTCGAGAGAAGGGGAGAGAAGGCTGCAGCTCGCCATGGCTCTCTGCCCGAGTCCGGGCCCTACACTTGATTATGCAATCCGATTTTGATTTCATTAGGCATGCAATTGATGCGAGCGAACAAAGGGGTAATTTTTCATTCATGGCACTCTAGCTGAGCGCTGTCGTTCCCTTTCTCCTGTAATTCATCCCCCCTCACACACACATACAGAACCGCTGAAGACCATTAGGGATGCTTTAGGAGGGAGGTAGAAGGGAGGCGTTTGAAAGATAGAGAAGGAACACGACGGGAGGCTAAATGAATGAACGCATGTGTTCACGGAGTAAAAAGGAGTCTGTCTACACGAGGCCCGTCCTAATCCTTCTGCTAAGTACTCACTGGAACCGTTTTTAAATACGATGCCTCGCTTGTGTCGCCGCAGACAGATACGTGATAGCAAAGCGATAATAGTCCTGCCATTCAGCCTTAATCGATGACATCTGCCCGAGTGCTGAGAACGCCGTCTCGCACTGCATTCGCTCGTGCGATGGTGCCATAAGCTCCATGATTGACACGTGCCTTGACGTTTTCATGTTATATATTGTAGAAAATATTGTAAAAAAAAATCGTAGCATTGACGTCCACCTTATTTCTAACAGTTTGTGATTTTACCAGAGTTGGAATGTAAAAGATGAATTTTGTGAATTTTGTTGTTTGTTAGCCAACTGTAATGCTGACATTAATTTAAACACGTAACTTTATCTTTGAATGAAAAACGTTGTGGTTTTTTTCCCCTTCACATCTCAATACTTGCCTGAAGATTCCTCACCTTCCTTCAGACGCTGTGAGTGAAAAATTCATAACTTTCAATCGTATATGTTAATTAGCCATGGTAATTATTGGACATCGTTAAATGAGGAGTAAACATCGTAAGTGAAACTGCGATGCAACTTGTCATCTTACCGAAAAAACCCCCACAAAGCACCTTTCTTAAAATGTACGTATATACATGTTAGAAAGCTCTGACACTGGAGACTCCTTCCACAAATTTGACACAGATTTTCACCATATCAATGTTTTTATGTTTTTTTTTATTTGTTTGTTACTACACATTAATACAAATCTGTGATTTGACTAACAGCCGGAACTACTTTCATTTTGCTACAATTACAAGCAAGTGTTAGTGATGCTGTTTAACATCGTCACACATCATTCTAGCCTTCATCCCTGACACCCTGTACACTATACAGACTCGCTGCAGACAATCCGACCCGGTCTTCCCCTCTGTCTCTTCTCCACTCTCCCCCTCTCTCCTGCATTAGCATGGACGCCTCATTATCCTCCGCACTTGTACATAATGGCAGCAGTTGCTCTCAGGGGTCAGAGCTCCACGGCCCCGTGACCACACGCCTCATCAGCCGTCTGAAAAGCCATAGAAACAAGGAGGAATGAGGAAAAATGGCCGCCCCCTCCCGCTAATCTGTCCTCTTCACTAATCGCATCTAAATTCTCGCCTCTACAAGACCGAACCAGCATTGTTCTTTTGAATCTTAACAACGTTTTGTGCTTTTTGTTTTCCATAACTCAATCAGCCAAGCCAATTAATTAATTAATTCTATTAATTAAATAACTTAAAGGACCTTTTATTTCTTGAATTTGATTTGAAAACTTTGTTTTTTGTAATGACTTGTTTCAGAAACACTTGGACATTAGTCTTACTAACACTGCATTCGACTTTCCGCAGAAATAGGAAGTCGTAACTCAGAATTATGTCATTTTCAACCTCCATGCATTCCAGCTACAAAATGAGGAAAAAACCATGCACACCTCCATGTTTGTCTTTTGTTAAGCAACAATCTACCCAGCTGTTGTATCGCCAAAACATCGAATACATCTGTATGTTGATTGAACTAAAGCAAATATTTGTATCTACCAAAGATACACTATATGGCCAAAAGTATGTGGACACCTCCTGCACGCATCGCACTTCTACGTTGCCACAAAGTTGGAAGAACACAATTGTATAGAATGTCTTTGTATGCTGTAGTGTTACAGTTTCCCTTCACTGCTTCCCAACTAAGAGGCCCAAACCTCTCCCAGCATGACAATGCCCCTGTGCACAAAGCGAGCTCCATGAAGACATGGTGTGTTCAGGTTGGAGTGGAAGATCTCGAGTGTCCTGCACAGGGCCCTGACTGAACTCTACCCTACTGAATGGCTTTGGGATGAACTGGAACTGGAGCCTCCTCAACATCCCAGCATCAGTGCCTTATCTCGCTAATGCTCTTGTGGCTAAATGAACACAAATCCCTACAGCCACGCCCCAAAATCTAAAAGCCTTCCCAGAAGAGTGGAGCTTATTGTAACAGCATATCTGGAATTGGATGTTCAACAAGGACATATGGTTGTGATGGTCAGGTGTCCACAAACTTTTAGCCATATAGCGTATATCATATAACTCATTTAAAGGCAAGAAGTGCTCATTTGTTTATGTTCATGCTATGCTACTTGCTGAACTCTGGGTTGAGGAGACTGTCCTGAGTAGGAATTCTGAGTTGACGGGGGTGTTTTCTTTCGGTTTTCCTAGTCAGAGGTTGGATAATACAAGTTTCAGTCCTTCTTCTAGAAAACAGCCTGGTGCGAAGCATGAGTAAAGCCAGCTTTTTGGTGGCTTATATAAAAATAAAACATTTTGCACTTTGTCAGGAGGGGGTTGGTAACAGTTTCTTCATTATCATTGATTACTTTACTATAACAGCACACCTGTAAATGTTTTACAGCTTATATATGTATTCACTTTAGCAAGAAAATAGCTTTATAATGAACTGGTGAGTTATAAAGTAGTGGTCATGATCAGACGTGTGTCCGGGGTTACGGCGTGTCAGTCTGATATCTCTGGTGGCGTGTGTCTGAAGTGGCGATGTGGGTGCAAGTACAGTGCTCTACCCCGTATTTTCCTCTGATTATTCTCTCCTTGTAATTACATTATCTCCCCTTTTATGCAGAATTGTTCGCCAGGGACTAATTGATAGAGACATGTTTAATTCATCAATCATTAGCATCAAATTTGACAATTAGAGATGATTGTTGAATTCCTGATGGAGATGAGATGAGGTTAGTCAATTATTTGTTCTCTTGGTTTTTTTTTTTGCCAAGTTAAAGTAGTGCATACATTATTTCACAGCATAAAAAAAGTCATTTTCACATATTTGTGACCATAAATAAACAGTAAATTTTCTTTGCCTTAATCTTAAAGTTTGAATTCATCAGAATGCTAATGCATCAGAGAGAAAAGTTCAATTTAATTACCCTCGTAATGTATTCATTGTTTGTTTTGTTTTGTACTGAGGGCAAAAAATGTATGAATTCTTTCATTATTACACTATAACACTGGTGTAGTCTCGATTCTGATTGGTCAGAAGTTGTTGATTAATTGAAATTGAATTATTTATATATTTTTATTTATTGGAGTCTCCAGTGTTTTCCCTTTGGTAAAGTTGTAATGTTAAGTTTTCCTCCATGGGAGAGTCATCAGAACAGAACGGTTTTTCATTGCTTCGCAGTTTCTCGGTAACATCACAAGCTGCGTCTTTTGTTTGTTTGTTTGTTTGTTTTGTCATAGTAATGTCAAGAGAGAAAAGACAAGTGAAGGAATGACTATAGCTTATTTAATGTAAGTGGCTTGTTTCGCAGACGTTCCACGTTATTATTCCACATAACTGTAAACTTATAAAAAGTTATACAAAATTTTGGTGTTAATAAAAATGGTGTAAATAAAAACTTCAAATCGTTGGCAAATTGCTGTGGGTTAAGAGGAATAAAACATGTCAAGACATGGTGTTAGAGCGTAAAATATGTATGTGGTGTATATATGATATAACGTTGGTTGGTATAGAGTGTTATATTGTAAATTTAATTGTAAAATTTAAATTGCTACCATTTTGTTAGCAAGCTTAAATATTGTGATGTGTACTCCAACGTATCATAGAAATGACTTTAACTATCGTGAGATGATTTTTTTGTCACATCACCCACCCCATAGTAATCACTAATCATCTAATCATCTAATCGTGTAATTGTGTAATTGTAGGTGATTAGTGCAAATATATGGAGTGTTCCTTTCACACACAATCAAGATGACTTTCTCTGGTGTTAGCTTTCTAGTTAATCAAGCTGACGTGTAATGTTTGTATGTTTTATTCAACACGTCTTAAGCTTTTTTCCACAAGTTAAAAAATATAGATACAATTTTCATTTTATTTTTTTAATTCAAAGTTTGTTTTTTTGTTTTGTTTTTTTTTTCAATGAGAATTTTTTTTAAAAATTTCAAGGTTGTTTTTTTGTTGGTGGTTTTTTGTTTGTTTTTTTAGACTTAAAATATTCTACCATTCCTAAAAGCTTTTTTAACCAAGAATTTAAAAATCATTTTCAAGGTTGTTTTTTTATTGTTGGTTTGTTGTTGTGGGGTTTTTTTAGATTTAAAATATTCTACCATTTCTAAAAGTTGTTTTTTTCTTATTCTCAAGTCTAAAGAAAAGTTATGTCTTTTGTCTGTTTGTTTGTTTGTTTTTATTGAGACTTAAAAAAGTAACATTTCCTTTTTTTAAATAGCAATTTTTTCAAGGGTTTTTGTTTTTTTGTATGTTTGTGTTTTTGTATGTTTTTTTGTTTTAGACTTTTTTTTTTTGTTTTTTAGCTTCCATACCAAGTTATATGTTTGAGTTTGAGGTTCAAGCGTTTTTGTTTTTTTTCTTTCCCAGACAAAAAAAATGAACCACTTCCAAATTTTAGGTTTGTGTTCATTTTCCCTCACATCTTCCAAGTTTCTTCAAAACAAATTTTTGGGCCCGTTTTCTTTTCTGCCTCCAGTACTGGATGGTGAAAGGTTTGTCAGAGATGATGTTTGCTAGCATGTTAGCATGTGTGTTGTCTTCTCCTAATCCATTTCCTTTGAGTGGAGCTCGGAGTAAAAACAATACGTTATAATTACCGGTGGCATCCAGCAGCAGAGGCATCTATCCGAGTGATAATGGCACCGCAGCTTTATTTAATTTCATCCCTTCTCACTTAAACATGTGGCGAGAGATGCGCAAAGAAGCAGTCAGGGGCAATATTATGACAGAAGTAATAAAACGTTCCTGTCAACAATATGGATGTGATTACACGTCTAAGAAAGTGACAGGCGTAAGAATACCCTCTATTCTTTCAATTACTAACGAATTGCTCCTGATTGTGCTGAAGCGTCTCCTTGCTTGGCGCTAGCGCTAAGCAAACCTCAGCTAGCACAGGCTCTTGTTAGCCTAATGCGTCGTAGCCATTAGCGGGAGTAATAAGTGTATCAAATTCGCATAATCATGTCTAATTAGTGTCGGTAATTATCTTGTTGGGTGCAGGAATATTAATCTTGCCGTGCCCGTAGGGGAAGGGCGTCTCTCGGAGGGAGGGAGCGGCAGAGAGCTCCTGTCTCACGCTGAGGAGCGTGCTCGCTAAATTAGAGCGATGGAGGGAGGCAACAGGAAGAGAGAGCGGCAGAGAAAAGAAACAAAAGACAAAACAGAGAAGTTAACTGCGAAGTGCGTCAAGACAGATGGCCGAGAACGTGCTTTTAAAAAACGTTCTTCAGGACTATTTTTGTGGACCATCTGCATAGTTATTCTCAAATTCTTGAACAAGCCAGTCGTTGTGATTTTGACTCGGGGGAATGAATTCACTGCTTATCTCGTGATATTAGACTCCTGATATTCGCCTCAAATGTCAACAAATGGAAGAGTAGCAAGGTTTAATTAGGCTCTACATGAATTCAGGGAATATATTTGGATTGTAAAGCTGATGGAAGAGATATAAAAGTCTCACTCACTGTCGAAGGCTGCTTCAAAGTTGGGATTGTCTCTTTCCTCATTCTTCTGTTTTTTTTTCTTTAATTTATTTACCCATTTAGTGACATTAATGGCCATCGTATTGTCCTCTTTTTAACATTTCTTGCAATGTAATAAACTTTTTTTGCCACCTTGTAACTCTCAGGTCAAAATGAACCTTACCATAATACAGTTACTATTTTAGTTTTAGGTCCCCTAAAAGATGCCTCCCAAAAATGCCCCAAAAAAGTGTCCAAAAACACCACACAACCAACACCCCCCCCCAAAAAATTCCCCCAAATTGTTCCTGAAAAGACCCCAAAATGGCACCTAAACATCACATCTAAAAATGAGCCTAAATTGACTCCCAAAAAACCCCTCTCAAACAAAAAATTGCTCCCTAAAATTGCCACTAAAGAAAATCGTCCTTCAAAAAATGTTCCCCAAAATTGCCCCAAAGATTCTCACTCAACACATCAACTAAAGATTGCTTCCATAAATGCCCCCCAAAATGCCACATAAAAATACCCCCAAAAATGCCCCTGAAAATGATTCTTCACAAAAAAGCTCCACAAAATTAGCCCAAAACACCACATTAAAACACCCCCAAAATGCAAGTTTGCACTTCAGTAATAATGTTCTCTAATGACTTGTACACACAGCCGCTGTATTTAAAACTTTTATTTTAATTTTTTTAAATGCCTCGTTTTCGACCTGAACCAAATCAGTAAACGGTTCTTTATAGCATATTTGTTTTAGTTTTTTCCCACCTTGTAACCTTTAGGTCAGAGCGAGCGTTAATGTAAGACAAACAGTGTAATACAAATAGTTTTTTTGGAAGCCTCGTGTAGTGAAAAACAATTAAAAACGGGTCATTTTGACACGAACCAAAGGGAAAAATCATTAAAGCGTTGTTGCTGAAATGTTTGAGAGGGCTAGCGTGTGTTTTTTGGGAGCTGAGGGAGAGGACGCCATGCGGTGCCCACCCCGGCCTCGGCGCTAATGACGGGCGCCTCTGATTGGAGGCAGGCGGGAATGCCGCTGGGGTAGATGGATGTGGCTGGCAGCGAGTGGGGGGGAGAGCTAATTACTGTTCCGAGTGTATCTTGTTAATTAAGGGCTAATTAGTGGCAGAAACCGAGAGGGGGAATGAGGGAGAGAGGGAGGGAGAGAGCGGAGGAGGAGGCGACTGCTCATGTAGTGCAGAGAGATGAACATGGAGAAGTGGCAGACCCCATCACGGAGAAGGAGCAGCCGAGAGACAAATGGAGGGGACGTGTAGCGCATCTGTAGGGGAGGAAAGTGTACAATCATTAATCACAGTGCATGATGACTGCAGCGAGCTTGTTTATTATTGATGTATATTTAACAGCACACAGTTCAGGCAGATAGGGTCAAAAATAACCCCCCAAAAACGGCCCCATGAAAAAAGCCCCCCAAAATTCTACCAAAATGCTCCACAAGTACCACAAAAAAACATGCCCAAAACTACACCAATAATCACCCTAAAAAATGCTCCCATAAATAAATGGCTGCCCCCCCCCAAAAGATTCCCTAATAAATGCCCACATATCCTCCAAAAAATGCCCCCAAATAAAAGCCAGCCAAAAATGGCCCAAGAAATACCTACCAACAAGTGTTTTCCTGAAATGCCCCAAAAATCTCACCCCCCCAAAAATGTCACCCAAAACAAAACCTTACAGCTTCCACCAAAAATGCCCCCAAAAACACCCCTAATAAATGCCCCCCAGAAAATGCCCTCCAAAACACAATCCCAAAAACACCCCTAATAAATGCCCAGATCCTGACCCCACAAAAAAAGCCCCCAAAAACACCCCTAAGAAGTGTCCCACAGAAAATGCTTCCAAAAAAATCCCCAAAAAGCCCCTAGTAAATGCCCAGACTCTGCCCCCCCCAAAAAAATGACAGTAATAAATGCCCCCCAGAAAATGCCTCCAAAAAAACAACCCCAAAAATGGCCATAATAAATGCCCCCCAGAAAATGCCCTCCAAAAAACAACCCCAGAAACGCCCCTAATAAATGCCCAGATCCTGACCCCACAAAAAAGCCCCCAAAAAACAACCCCAAACCACCCCTAAGAAGTGCACCGCTGAAAATCCCTCCAAAAAAATCCCCAAAAGCCCCTAATCGATGCCCAGACTCTGCCCCCAGAAAAATGCCTCCCAAAAATGAGACTAATAAATGCCCCCCAGGAAATGCCTCCAAAAAAACAACCCCAGAAATGCCCCTAATAAATGCCCAGACCCTGCCCTGACAAAAAAGCCCCCCAAAAACACCCCTAATAAATGCCTCCAAAAAACAACCCCAAAAATGACACTAATAAATACCCAGACTCTCCCCCCCAAAAAAGCCCCCAAAACCACCCCTAATAAATTCCCCCAGAAAATGCCTCCAAAAAACAACTTCACAAATGACCCTAATAAATGCCCAGACCCTGCCCCCTCCCCAAAAAATGCACCAGAAAACAACCCCAATGCATGCTCCCAAAATACCCTGAAAAACCCACCTCCCACCCCAAAAAATGCCATCCAGAAAATGCACCCTCAAAAAACTTATAAATTCCACAAAAACACCACCTAATTGTTTATTTTAATGGGTACAAACCCCAGAAAATGCACCAACAATACTCCAAAAAGTTTCCTCAAAAAGATTTTAATTCAAGTTAATTAAGTAAATGTATTGAAAGTATTGAAATGTTAAAAAAAAATCCCCATTAATTATTTATTAGAAGATTCATGAAGCGAACCTGCGTGTCAGTGATGATGCTGTAAAACATTAGGACAGGATCCTCTTCGGCTGTGTGCAAAAGTTTACACACCCTTGCGACAAAATGAAGACAACAAACAAAGTTGTGTGTTTGGTTTGATGAAAAGATTAATGGGGGAAAAAACCTACATAAGATCAGTTCAAACATGTTAGAAATGTTTAATTAATCATTTGTGCAACCAGCTTTTGTCTTTTTGTAACTGCCTGTTGGCTCTTTCATATCTTCCTCAGTCATGCTGTATCATAGGGTGAAAAATACTAGAATAGAATAAAAGATATATACAGTGTCTGGTAGCGAGTGGTACGTATTTCATTTTGGATTGTAAAATGGGAATATTCTCAGGTGAAACTTAACTTCAGGTTAGAATTTTCACATTTCCAGTGTGAGATGATGATAATTAACCTTTTAACTTATCTGTACTACGGGTGCCAATAATTATGGCGTATTCTGTGTATTGTTTTTGTTATTATGAAATGTAGTAAATTAGTAACGTTTATTATTTACTGATTTTCTCTCAGGTGCTTCTCACTCGAACAGTAGTACCTCTCTGCAATCTGGAGGCGCGGCCTCAGGACTGGGCGTGACTTCTGTGGGCGGTGCTAAAGACGGAATGCATCAACGCTCTTTCTCTGTGTCCAGTGCTGAGCAGTGGAATGAAGCAGTTAACACGAGCAGTGTCTCAGGTGTGTCATTTTTGTCATGGTTAAGAAATGCTGTGGCAGAAATACTACTACTAATAATAATAATAAAAATATATAATCAAATGTTATTATTAGTAGTTATAATTTATTTTCTATAATTATTATAATTATTATTAGTAGTAGTAGTATATTATTGTTATTAGTATACATTCATTTTTTTTCATTAGAAATAAAATGCATTTTTTGCTCAAAATATTATTGTTTTTATTGTTAGTGTTAATTATTATTTTTACTTCTATTATTATTATTATTTAGTAGTAGTAGTGTTATTGTTAGTAATTTTTTTTACTGTTGTTGTATGTGTATATTATTTTTTTAAATGATATTTATTATTATTATTATTATTATTAGTGGTAGTAGCAGAGTTAATATTTGTTTAATAAGTATTGTTTTTTAGTAGTAGTGTTGTCAGTTTAATTATTATTATTATTATTATTACTAGTGCTACTACCAGACAGCTGTTGCTATGGTTACGTCTCGTCGGTCATTACCTCACTTTGTTCTTCTTGTTTATCTTGTAAATGATTTCTTTCTGTGTAATTAAGCTCTCTGGTTTAATTGCACTAGCATAGCTATGGATCGACAGGACGTTTTCGATATAATGATTTAAGTCAACGTGTTCACACTGAACTCGCCAAGCGCCCGTGTGGATTTTCTGTGGCTACGTCGGTGATCTGCAGTTCAGTCATTATGTAGCTGAAGTGGTTTGTAACAAAGTTTTATTGTGAATCGTGAAGAATTAGTGTCACGTGTGAATGTTGTTTTTTGTTTTGTTTTTTTTGTGGCAGAGGTCTGAAATGGAATCTGTAATCATCCTAATTCAGTAATTACAGCTTTGTTCATAATCACCCACTGCAGCACAGTCTCCCTCTCTCTCTCTCCCTCTCTCTCTCTCTCTCTGTTCCTCCGTCCTGTCAGTGCACTTGACTGAAGTCAAATAATATATTTGCCAGGCGTAACAATGCTGTGTTTCTCTCTCTCTCTCTCTCTCTCTCTCTCTCTCTCTCTCTCTCTCTCT
>JAOTRR010000051.1:1137212-1151966 GCA_028570945.1 Gogo arcuatus
CTCTCTCTCTCTCTCTCTCTCTCTCTCTCTCTTTCTCACACACACACACACACACGCAAGCACACGCACGCACTCTAAACTCTTTCTCCATGTCTCTCGCTCTCTCTTTCTCTCTCTCCCGCTAGTTTAAAGAGCGCTCTTTACGAGCACACACACTGTGGCCCCGTGGTGCTGCAGACTGAACACATCACACACTTCACCCTTCTCTCTTCTCTCTCCGTCTCTCCGCCTGTCGAACAATCAATTTCAGCCGCCATCGGCCCCCCGCCTGCGCCCATCAGCTCCACACCCCAAAGCAGAATTACTCGCAGGGCCGCTGCCCTCCCAATGAGCTCTGTCGCACTCTGAGTGTGTGTGTGGTAGAGTGTTAGTTCAGTGGACATATATGCGAAAAAATCTTTATCAATATTGTGCATTTTTATACAGAAATTTTGCAGCACTAATCATTTTTATTCATTAAAAAAACATCGGAAATGTTGTAGTTTTTATCCATTTATAGGTACCTCATATATATACATATAACGTAACCCTGTTAGTTATAACAGCATGTTCCGAATTGTTTTATTCCTTTTACACTACACCCTTTTTTTTCAGTGATTACAATTTTTATTAATGAAAGAACCAATTTGATAAAATACTTTTTATCCATTTATAGTAACATTTAACTCTATATTAGCTACAACATTGCGTTTTATTCCTTTTATGCCACAGCAAATTGCAACGCTAAGCATCTGTGTTTATTAAACGGCACTGTACACACAGCACACAGTTTTTATCTGTTTGTAGTTACGTTAACTGTTTATTTTGTTGCAGTTAAACAATTAAAGAATGAGATGTCTCTTTTTATCCATTTATGTTTAATGTTGTAAATTGTCTATGAAACACGTTCTTCTTTCCCTCACCAGCTGTAAGTGATTTATTTAAAAAAGAGTGCAAGGAAATGCAAAATGATCATAACTCAAATTTTAAAAAATTAAAATAATAACAATAATTATTATTATTACTGTGTTTTTGTGCCTGATATCAGGGATTGGAGTTTTTACAATTCTACAGATTCTTAAAATTTTTGCGTCCAGGTACCTTTAAAATAAATTCAGTACAGATTTACTTTTAATTATTTGCAACATATTCCACAAATGTTAGGTGCATTATTTAAAAATGTGCAACACTATTAGAGCTGTGGAGGTGTTTTATTCTGGAAATTTCCACCAATTAAATTTTTTAAAATTAAATTTGCCATTAAATTTAATACATTTATAAGTTAGCGAGGTTTGGATTAAACCCAGTTCAATGCACCTGACCAGTGCAGTCAGCTAATAACTATAACGACTCAATCATGATCAAAATAATCTTCTTTTATCAACAGTAGGTTATGACTTCCACTACTGTACCAAAAAAATAATAATAATAATAAACATTTTTACCGACCCCCTGGGGTTCCGCAAACACCATTTTGAGAACCATGACTCTAGATTATTAGACACTTCCTTTCTCAAGTAATCGTATTATAATCTAATTTAGCATCATAGCTATAATTAGAAGGTAAATAACTTCACAAAGTGAGTCATTTGGATGAGTCATTTTCATCTGAGTGTTTCGTGGAGGATGAATAACTCGGGTGATTGAGACGTAGAGACATCTACGAGAAACAAATGAGAATTAAATCGAATTAAAAGAACTCATTTTTTGCTGCTCATGACTTCAATTCGAATATTGAAGATACATAATTCATAAATTGAGCCATACGGTGTATATTTAGCCATTTTAGATACACTTGAGTCAAACGGCAGTCATTAATTCATCCTTGCTCTGGCTGGTTGAAGGTCAGCGTATGGAATTGTCGCGTCGATGATGGAGGAAGATGATGAGCTCTTTCAGATTGATGGTGTCTCAAAAACGTAAGATGTATATAAACGACGAGGCTTCTCCGTTTTATTTAAGGAGCGAGGCTGTTTATGAAATGAAGAGAGGGTGATGCGGAGCTTGTGGAAAAGAATCAGTGGCGATTGTTTTGCAATAACGGCACATCCTGAAGTGTTATTTGACTTATTTATGTATTTATTTATTTATTTATCCATCCATTTATAGCTATGTTTATTGTTGGGGAACATCTGCAAAACAAATTACTTCCTGTTATTGCTTCTGTTATAGCAGCGATAAACAGTCATTCCTTGTTTTTTCCCTGTTTCTTGAAGTGAATTAAATCAAAATAATGCAGATGAGAAACCACAACGTTTTGCCATTACGCAAAGCAAAACTCTTGCAAAACTACCAAAAATGCTCACATTTTCTCACAGGAAAGTGTGTTTATATCAAGTCTGTATATAACAATAGAATTGTATTGTTATATGGAACGAGCACGTTCATATAAACCGCAGCTGTTTATTAAGTATTGTCTTTTTCTGTTCCAGAAAATGAACCAATCAGAATCAAGAATTCCACAGCACTTTAGTGCACAAGCCTTGTTAGAGTAAACAAATCAATCTAAATTGGCGTAAGGTTCCTGTGGATGAATGCGATATCTTCTTATCTACGCTTAGATCATGGCTGCTCTTGTGTGCTTCAACAAACGTGTTAGTAGCGTGCGTTCTGGATTTGCAGATAGATGGCTGAAGGGAGGGGTGTGACGCTTCCCCGCGGCGGGTGAAGAGGCTGCGAACGCGGCCGTAATGAAGTTTGACATTTCGTTTGCCGAGAGCAACCGCCTGCACCTTGATTAGCGCGCTCTAATTGACTATAATAAGAAGGAGGTGGTGATTGTGTTCAGGTTTTTTTTTCAGTCTTTGATTTTTTTTTCACTGCCATTAATTGCTGCTATTGCCTTTGATTACGGGCGGGAGGGGTGGTGTAGGGGTTTCTTCACACACACACACACACACACACACACACACACACACACACAAAAAAAAACCTTTTTACACCCTGTGCGCTCTTGAATTACCGGAGGAAGTCCATCCACACTTGCGCCGACAAAGAAATGAGTTTCCACCTTTCACCCTCATCACCAGATCACGGCACTTTTTTAAGTTCCATCTCCCGCCGGGATGGTAATGGGCTGTAATTGCAGGTTAGCTCACCACCTCTTTCCCCCACCTCCTCCTCAGGGGAAGGGAAAAAAAAGCTTACTTTCAGACCCGAATGGCTGCAGATCCCTCCCCTGCTTCATTATAGCTCCTCGCCGGCACCGCTAATGCCAAACTGATCTCGCTGCACTTCCTGCTGAGCTGGCTGGCCTGCCACTTTGGCTCTTAATCTTGAAGCAGTCTCCATCAGAACATATGAGTAGTAATTAAGCAGATCAGCGCTGTGATATTTGAATAGGTTACAAATTGCAGATTGTTGATGGTTAACTAGGTGGCGAGTGGCTTTGCAGACCTCTTAATCCCTTTCCTCCGAGGTTACATTAAAAAAAAAGTCTCGAATATGTCTATCACATTACAGGTTAACACTTAAAACTCTTTACAGACTGGTGGCAGACATGATCTGGTTTTGTGTCTCACCTGGACTGTAGATGTTGCTGTTATGCTCATCCCAGGACTCTTATTCAGAACCTGCTCATGCTTCAATAATCCGTTCTCTTCTCTACTGTAATGATTTTATTGTAATGAAAGATGCACTGTTTTCAAAACTCTTCCTGAATATGAATCGATGAGGCTTTTAGGGATAGAAAGTGTCGTATCTTCCTCTGATTTTAAGCAAGTACTCGTTAGTGTTCGCAGGCCTTTTCAGTGTCGTTGGTCCGTTGACTGACTTTGATTGTGTGAGTCAAAACATATGAATGAATTACAGGTCTTGTGTGAGAGACAGGGGCAAGCTTCCACTTTAACCTCACGCTACACACACAATACACCCTCTGGCACCGAACAGGTTGGGTGTTCTCCCCCTCTGCGCCATACGGCGTGTGTGTGTGTGTGTGAACGGTGTTCTCAGGAGCCCCTCTGCCCCCAGCTGTCTGCTATGGCTAATGATAGGTCCCGGGGGGGCTGTTGGGGAAGAGGAGTGTGGAAATTGAAACAGACGTTCGCGATGCCGAACACAACGTGTGTGGCAGCTGTGCGCCGCGCTTCTCCATTCAGAACGAGCGAGCGCGAACGGCACCTAATAGTCATGAATATCAATGATGGGAGCAGCGTCGAGAGAAGAAAAGCGTCAGCTCCTGCCATGTTTTTATCGGCGTAGTAATTACAGTCAGCTTGCTTGCAGCTTCACTTACTGTAATAATAATTGTAATAGTAAAAAGGACTAGAAGTGGGAGGATAAAGAAAACAACAACTTGTGCACAACTATTCTTCTTGAAGTATTTCTCTTTATACCAATGTGCTGTTGCATTCTCGATTCTGATTGGTCAGAATCACAGGCTTTATATTAGTGCAGGCTGGTGAAGGAGCGACTGTTTATAGCTGCTATAACGTCTGTACAAACAGGAACTAATTTGTTTCACGGACGTTGCGCCATATTAAATGTACCTGTAACTGGATAAAAAGTACAATGTCAGTCGTAAAATACAGGTTGTAGGGTTTAAGAGGAATAAGACACTTGGTGTTGTGCTATTATTGGCAAACAATCGGCTTTAGGGGCATAACAGCATGACTCCAAGTGCACTCACTATTAAATAACCACTTTCTTATATTAACACATTGACATTTTATGATCAATTACAAAGAAGATGATCAACAAAACTGCCATCCTGGATGAAGAGAATTATAGTTAAACTCTTCAGTTTTTCTCATCGTGTAATTCCACTGGAACTGTGTTTCAGTATTCCATCTCTTCATTATTTATTCATTAGAAAGCTGTTCTCCTTAGAATGGTGGCTACTCTCTTTAGCAATAGGCTTCACCTTTCACCAGTGCAACACTCGACTGGTCTGAAAGACACTATTGTCAAGTCAAGTGCTTTTGCGTTTACACACATTACGTCATTATCTTTGGTTGCGTCAAATACTTCGTCCAAACTGAGAGATGATGATGTTGATTTTATTGTCTTGCCTAAGTGTGTAGTTCAAATGAAATTTTTGCAATTAACATTAGCAATGTGGCTCCCAATCAGTTGGTTGTACTTGCTGGTAAAATGAGCATTCCACAGCAACACGAGCCAATCGTGGGCCTCTCTGAGCTCATGTATGTGGAAGAGGGCGGATAGCGCTTTTTTGAGAGGAAGCACGTGTGTGCTTTCAAAATCCCTGCTTGGTAGCTGTCCTGTGATAGGTCAGAGTTAGCTAGTGGGTGAAAATTGGCAAGACCAAATTGGGAAGAAAATAGGTGGTAGTGGTGGTGGTGGTGGGAGGGGGGTATTCCAGCAGACCATCAAGACTCTGGCTTCAGATCGGCTCACTACTTGACGATGCGACAAGGTTATGAGAGTGTGTCATAACTGACATTATGCACTAGGGTTCTGTAGATTGGTAATGGTTCTAGCACTCTAAAAGTGGTTTCCTTGGTACCCTCATTTTTCCGGTATACTCTTAAGAAAAAAGGTTCCATCTAGCACCCTTAAAAGTCCACTTGTAAGATTCTACCCCTTGGGGAACTTAAAGGTTCTATGCACGATCCTACATAGGTTCTACAAGGTTCTACTATCCTACCACCAAAGACTTTTTTTTTGAAACATTTTGAAGCCAGAACCTTTAACCAAGACCCTATTTTTAGAGTGTCATCCACAGGCCTGGTAAAACACAGCGATAAGTAGTGGTGGAGCAGCTCTGACTAGACAAATTATAAGTGATTATACACTGTATTTTCTTAACACACAAATAAACTGTCACATGTACTCCAAAAAAAAACCCTGATATTATAACCTTGATGTGTTTTTAATTAAATAACGTATTAACATTGTGCACCATGATGAAAGGTTAGGTAGTTATCTAACTATGTGATGCGACACTTTTAAACCAGCAACGCGCCTAGCTCTATGCCAGCCCACGCTAAACCGTGTGAAGCCCAAGGCAGATGTGGAGGCTGTAGTTGAGGCTCTTCTACCCCCCACATGGGTGCCATCTTCTTCTCTTCTCTTAAAGACAGCGCTAAGCCTGCACTCCCCTAAGGGATCTTCCAAATTAGGTCTAATGTTCCGCGCCGGCTAATGGTCGTCACCACCATTAGAATATGCAGCGTTTGGCACCACGGGTTTTCAGATGTTCCCTGACCACTGTCCACACACACACACACACATGCACACACATCCACCCCAGGCCTGTTGAGATGAATAGAGTGTGTACCACCACAATGAGCTTTTGATGCCAAGACAATAGAGGGGCTGCCAGTATCTGACACACAGCGCAAATGTGTGTGTGTGTGTGTGTGTGTGTGTGTGTGTGTGTGTGTAGCAATATGAGGTCCGCTTTGCCAAGGCCCCTTTGCCCCAGGCCTTGTGGATAATGGTGTCCTAGGGGGATGGAAAAGTGATGTCCAAGTGTCAAGAGGCTTAGAAATATGACCACCCTTTACCTATTGTCCTTATTGACACCCTCCACACACATACAGACACACCATCATACTTGCACACCACACGCAAACCATTACAGAGTGGCAGGTTAACATGTATTAAAATCACCTGATACCACAGCGCTCTTGGATTCCTTTGAATAGTGTTGGTTTTTGATTCATACTGAAGCTTAAAAATGGAAGTGACCATGTTGGTTTACATAATAAGTATAACAAGATATATCCATTTGTAAGATTCCTATTTGAATATTTATCAAGATTCTGAATTGGGAGCTCCAAACAAAGATTGAGTTCTGTGAAAGACTTGGTGTCCAATGGTTGAATGGAAACCCCAGCATGATCAGGCAGACTGGTATAATGTGCCATCCTCCTTGCTAACTCTCAGTCCTCTTTCTCTCCAGCCAATGGGACGTTGGATTCTCTCAGCGCTGCCTCTGGCCTAGGCGGACCCACCAGTCCCAAACTGGAACCACCTCCTTCGCCGCATGCCAACCGCAAAAAGCACAGGAGGAAAAAGAGTACAGGCATCACCAAACCAGATGGGCTGTCGGCAGGGAATGAAGGTAAAACACGTACTCATGTTTACAATCACACTGATCATACTTAAGGGTTCTCAAGTGATCTATGGATTGCTAATGGTTCTAGCTCTTTAATGGAGTTTTCATTGGAACCGTCCATATAGTCTTCAAAAAGAAACTGTCCTGGATTGATCCCTGGGGGAACTCGTAAAGGTGAACAGAAGGTTTCCTTTTCCCCTTCCTCACCCTGTAGGAAGCTAGAACCCTTGAGGAACCCGTTTTCAAAGAGTATGCGGTCTTGGTCATTTGCCATCCAAATCATGATGTTCCCAATATACCCAGTTGATCATATACTTCTTTGAAAGCATGACTGACCCTCTTTTCGAAGCTTTGATTCATGCCATTGTTCTCAGTGACGGAGATAATATGTCACTAACTCATCACCTGCGTGCCATCGCTACAGCCCGTGTGACGAATGAAGACCCATAATTGGGTGGCATTGAGAAAACAAAAGCGTTTCTCTCAGGCTATTCGCACTCAAGGGGGCCAATCAATCACACTGATGCGTGCTGTCCTTCACAAATTGTCACCAGTGTGTCATGACGGTAATGATTTTGCTCATCGTCGTTATTGTTGCGTCGGCTTATAGCCAAATCAGATCCAGTTCTCGGTCTTGGTTTTAGCTTCAGAAAAGCTGTAAAGGTGTAAGAAGAGACGACGTGGTGCGGTGCAGCCCAGCGGGAGTCCGCTGACTGATTGAAGGATGTTAAAGGGGTTTTAATGGCCTAGTAGTGAGTGATGTCTGACATTAAGGGCCCAAGGGGGATTACAGGCATGGTGGGTTCTCATTGTTCTCCTGTATTAGGGAATAGTTTAGAAGACCGCGGTACATCCCATTACACATGGAATACTCTCAAATCCATGAAGCCTGAACGTGAGGTGACAGTCATGGCACTTTCAAAAAAAAAAAAAAACTTTTGTTTTCCGTCAAGAGCCGTCTCTTTCTCTTTCTCCTTGCTTCTTTCCTGAAAGGTTCTATTAGCGTGCGCGTGTCTGTTCTGGTGAGCGCATGCAGAATACAGACATATTGCTTAAGTATGGGAGGCACTCATGTGGAGCCACAGACTGTGTGTGTGTGTGTGTGAGAGAAAGAGAGAGAGAGAGAGAGAGTGACACAGGTGGGTTGGATCCTTGAATAAATTGCTATCAGTTTATCTCATTTATGAGGCAATCACAAGCGCTGAATGCAGAAATTGAATTTTAGTTGTTCTGAAGCATCATAAATCAAATGTGCAGGAGCTTTTGAAAAAAGGTTAAGCAAGTGTTTTTTTTTTCTTTTTCCTTACTCTGAAAAGAATGTGTGAGCAAAGATTTAATCTACTAATACAGTAGTTACATCTTGCAATCTTTCAATGATGTATTTTATTCTTCTTACAACACAGCAGTTTGCCAAAAAGACATGTAAGGAAAGAATGATACCTTATACTTTTTATCCAATTATAGTTACATTTAATGTTGTGGAACACTCACAAAACAAGTTAGTTCCTGTTCTGACAAGTTATAGCAACTTGAAACAGTCCTCCTCTCACCACTCTCTCTTTTTTTATTTATCTTAGGGCTCTCTCTTAAAGTTAATAAGACAAAAAGAAAAACAAATGGCTTGTCGTGTTACAGAAAAACTGTAACTCAGAATCAACCAATCAGAACTGAGAGTTCGACAGAATTACATCACAATGATAAATTCCATGTATTCGGTGTAAAGTCAAGGACATGAATTAGAGCTATCTTGTAAAGATGTGTCGATATGCAAAGGGCACAATTTCACGTGTTGGACAGATTTGTTTGTACTTTTAGAAACTTCACAGTAGTTTATATCGAACTGCATCAGAATGCAAGAATTGGCTCCACTGGCTTTTATTTATTCTTAGCAGCATTAGAGTGTCACTTATCTTTCTCCACAGTGGTACTTTTTATTTTATTGAGGCCATGTTGGTTTGAATGGAGAAAGGGTTAACTCTTCCCTCGCTGGGAGTCCAAGCGGCCGGTAGCAAATGAAGCTTTAACTGCCTGGCCTAATGGAGGGTGTTTATCTCAATACTTTTGTTTTGTCATTCTCCAACCCGCTCTCGTTTCCCCAAGTGCTCCCCCGAGCCCCTGCCTCTCTAATGGAGCTGCTGTGGAGGGCCGCACTTTGGAGGCAGAAATAACAAGATTATTGTTCGCATGCCACGCTACACAGTCACATACACACAAGCGTTCACGCCCAGACAAACACAGGGTCGGACTTTCAGAGTACTGGTGTAAAGTATACGCGCGCCTGTGCATGGCAAGGACAGTCAAGCTTATCCAATTGTCCGTATATCTCATTACACAAATATTGTTTGTGTATGTGTGTAGGCATGAGGTTGTTTTCTATGACTGTTGTGTGTTGGAGGGAGATAGAGTGCGCATTGTCGTCTCCTCTCCTCCTCTCTGTTTGGCCTATGTCCCCCCAGGCTTGTCTTGGTAATGGCCCTGTGCTGATTGCTCTAATACAGGTTAGGAATATTGCCTTTAATGATGTGTAAAATGAGCAAGCGCCAGCACTGACATTTACAGATGGCACCAGTGGACTCGGTTCCTCCCAACTGCCTGTTAATTCACAGCAAATGAATAGCACCTTGCACCTTTTATCAGCCACCATCTCTTGTTTTTTTTGCCTCGAAGTATGTTTGATTTACTCCAGGATTGGGAGTGTATACGAATACTGTTTGGTATCAACAATGCACCGAACACGTGGAAGAAAAAAAAATACCCCTCACAGCTTTGCCTTGCACGTGACTTGATGGATCATGGCACTGGACTCTGACAGAATAGCAATCGGGACACGCTGCCTAGTCCAGCTGTGGTCGGTGCAAGAAGATCTGACAAGCCCGGGGGTCTGGAACCAAAGCATCTGCTCCCAGACTACAGTCAGAATCAGAGGATTCACCTGAATGAATCCTGAGACATTCACTCACCAACCACACACACAGACACACTCCTTCTCTTATTCCATAGCATTTGAGTTAGCAGATTGGCCAACATATGTCTCCCGTAGAGCATCGTGTCCCAACTCGTCACAATATTTGCACATGCCGAAGTGCTGATGAGCTTCTGTAAGGTTAATGACTCCGATTAGATTCGATTAAAGCTGCTAATGGCCTTCATCGTTTGCACTTACAACATGAGCGAGACCAAAAAGCTGTCCCTTGAATTTCTGATGCATGGGAATCTGGAAGGGAGCCAGGAGAGAGGAAATACCACGCTTTAATTTCCCTAGTCATTATCTTGAACTCCCTTTTAATTGTGTTAATTAGGGTACATCACAGCACCCTCGCTGACTGTACCCAGCTTTGAATTGCAGAGCCACTTCTCTTTTATATCTCAATTTTAGTATACTTGTTGCTGATGCAAATCTACAGCATAGTGATCCGTAAAGCATTTTTGAGTCATTTCATTTTTAGTCAAGTTACACCAATTCCTAAAACACATGCCCCTGAACCCAGCTCGGCCGAAACATTAATACAGTTCAGGTATTTCTCCAAAACATTATTTTGCAAGCCTCTCAAAAATGGGTTTCCCTTAAGGCCCAGGGCTATTAGGATGTGACTTTAGCGAGCTTAGTCTGGCACTTTTTCTTTTTTTTTTTGCTTGTTTCAAACCACTGGCAATTGAAGCTTGATATTTTAGATTTCCATATGGAAATTACCTGTTGTAATGGTAATTTTTTCAGATGACCAGCCAACAAGGTAATTGTCTGTGTTCAGATTCATAGGTGTGTAATCATAGGACCCGCTGGAATTCCAGTTAATTATGTTGGTGTACGTATTAGCGTTATCAAAGTGAGAGGTAGCACTCTCCCTACAGTGGCAAAAATGACTTAAACAAAACCATAGAGAAAACAAATGCATGTATAGCATAATGCTAGTTTTTTAAAACCACAACCAAAGTATCCTAAAAATGCAAACCCCAGCCTGGGACCTTACTCAGAGGAGAGAGTACTCAATTGCATGTAATTAAACATGCTAGCTATGTAATTACATCGCAGAAAATGTTTAGCTTCCATTTTGTAATTAGCTACATGCTGTCTGTGTGGGTGCTTGTATATCGGCTAACGTCAGGGCAAAAGTTGATGTCAGCTAGGCCTCATTACTAGTATGTGTTGTTCTTAAATATTTTACTTACCCTGCTACCCAGATAAATGCGTTCAAGACAGCTGTATGACTATCAACGTACACTCCTCCAAACAAAGCTAATTATACAGTGTCTTATAGAAGTATTCAGACGACCTTGAACTTTCCCACAATTTGTAATGTTACAACCTGGAAATGAAATGGACTTAATTGGAATTATGTCACGAATTTACACAAAATAGCCCATAATACTGAAGTGAGGGAAAGTCAATTTTACTGTGAAACCCCTTAATTAATTCTGGTGGAGTTAGTCACCATCAGAAGTAACATAATTAGTTAAATGGACTTGACCTGTTGACCTTGATCTCAATATAAATATATCTGTTCCTGGAAGGCACCAGAGATGCTAGCAATCAACAGCATCATGAAGACCTGTTAGAATGGAGCTATCAAAACAAAGCTGGGACAAAGTTCTGGAAGAGTATCAATCAGGGTGGTGGTTGTTGTTTTTTAATCAACAATCATTCATGAAGCAAAGAATGTGGCACAACTCTGACTTAGAGCAGGCCATCCACCAAAAGTCAGTGACCAGGTAAGGAGGGCATTCAGTCAGAGAATCAACCAAGTGGCCAAGGGTAACTCTCAATATGATGCTCCCACCACCATGCTTCACTGTGTGGATGGTGTTCTTGATGTGATAAACAAACTTAGATTTAATGGTGTGGAACTTCCATGAAACAAGGTATTGTTTTCACTTACATTATAGCAGCAATAAACAACCTCACCAAACTCTTATTTGTATTAGAATGAACACATTTATGTTACCCTGTGATTTTCAATACAGCCAGAAGTATAATCAGAACAGATGTTGTAGAAAATGAGTCAACACCGTCAGACCAATTAGAAATGAGAATTTAACAACACTCTGGTATAAGATCAAATAATTGAGATATGTAATCATAATTAGCATCAATGCAGTGGAATTTTAAGCCCTAGACAGAATAAAAAGTAAACAAAGAATTGAGAGTGGCCGGGCAGTGCTCCTTCACCCTTCAGTCCTTGATTTAGATACACACCTCCTGGCTTTTCATTGATCTTGAGCCTGGAGTCGAGTCCCGTGAATGAAATCAGATAATTGAAGATGGTGTAGAGCTAATTGGATTATCGTTTTCAGCTCAAGGCTGTGTAGCTGCACTGAAGAATAAGACGTGTCCTGTATAATCGTACATCTGTAATTTGCACGCTGGTTCCTCGTACTAGAATTAAATTCTGATAGGAAAGCAACTAATTAATGTGGGATTTCTGTAACAAGTATTATTTACATTGAATGATTTAAATAACTGGGACACTAATCAGGATATGAAATGCTAAACTTGTTACTGTTCTATTCTCCAAGTGAATTTTTATAGTTATTATTATGCAATTTAATTTTTTTAAAGATTTGGTCTGATTTAAGACTATATTCAAAATCTTCCGGTGACCCATGTAGTGAAATACCCCAAATATTCCTGATGCTTATCTGATCATCATGAATGTGTTAAAGTCATCATGGCTGTAAAATGATCATCAAGCAAATTATCGCTGAGCTGATGGTTTATTTCTCACCTCTCGCCTCTTGTTGCGTCGGTCGACCCGTGCCCCTTTGTCTCATCTCGTGTTTGTGATGTGGAAATTAGCACGACCCGAATGATTAACCCACATTAGATTCTAGTTAGGCAGTTGCTCTGTAATGCGATTGGATGATAATGAGATAAAAGCTCTAATGGATATGTTTACCTTGTAAATGAGTCGATTTTTATTATGCTGATGTGCCACGGCTACTGGAATTGATGACAGGAACTCATGTTTGCTCTCTATTGCTGTCTTTTTAACTTCCTGCTGGAGCTAAAATATGTGTTTTGTCTCTCTCTATGTATTATTATGTCCTGAGAGTGGCAGAAGCAAAACAGTGATGGTTGCTTAACTGTTGCAAATTGAACACCAATCTGGTGTTAATTCAGTGGCTAATTCTGCTTATCTGAAATTTAGTTTGCTTGGGTTTGTTGGGGAGCGTATGCCCCTCCCACCAGAGAGCATGGCCAATTTTGCTGTCTTGACTCCCAATCGTGAATAACCGTGGCATCGTTCGGAATTCTACCAATGATAGGGCAAGCGATTTTTATTCTGTTTGATTTTCCATTTCTGGTTCGTTTAAATCCTGTTAATGCCTCACCAGTGTTGTTCTGCTAATCTTAAAATAAATGTGTCGTCTTGTTTTCAGAGCAAGAAGAGTCATTTGAGTTCATCATTGTGTCATTGACTGGACAGATGTGGCATTTTGAGGCATCAACGTATGAGGAGAGAGAGCTCTGGGTCCAAGCCATCGAGAGTCAGATATTTGCCAGTTTACAGTCATGTGAAAGTAGCAAGAATAAGGTAAAAAAAAAAGACTGTTTCCTGTGTCATAATCTAGGTTAGATTTGTGTTAGATCATGTGTCAAGTACTAACATATTTGAATGGTGTTCCTCAGGGGTCTCATGCAGGACCAATAAAGTTGGAAATTGCTTCAAAACATGACTCCCACATCAAAAGAATGTACTTAACACTAGTTCTGAGTTTAAAAAATGATTTAGCGAAGCTAATAAAAGTGTATAAAAAGGATATTTTGATCATATCACATCACAACAACTTATTCTTCCATGTGTGTATTTCTTCTCACATCTTTCCGATCTTGCAGCGTGCGTGTAAGTACAGGTGGGAAATCTGTTATTAAGACTGACAGGTCTCATTTTCATCTTTGTCTCAAATGTCTTGTCTTCTCTATCACACACACACACATTTATACTGTTTTATTCCTTGTGATCTCTAACCTGATCTTCCTCCACTGAAGTCACGATTAGGGAGCCAGAGTGATGCTATGACCATCCAGTCCATCAGGAATGTCAGAGGGAACAGTTTCTGTGTGGACTGCGACTCCCCCAGTGAGTACATAGCTTTGTGCAGTGTATGTATGGGTGTGGGTGTGTGCTATTTGACGTAACAGATATCAGTTTCTGTCTTTTCAGCTTGGTGAGTGGAGTAGAAGATAATGTGTTGCAGTGTGAACAGATTTGCTCATGCTTTTTTTCTTGTCTAGATCCAGACTGGGCAAGTCTGAACCTCGGTGCTCTGATCTGTATCGAGTGCTCAGGAATCCATCGGCACCTGGGTACTCACCTGTCACGTGTGCGCTCACTGGACCTGGACGACTGGCCCGTGGAGCTGAGCATGGTGATGACGGCCATCGGAAACGCTATGGCCAACAGCGTGTGGGAGGGAGCGCTGGAGGGATATACCAAACCCGGAGCTGACAGCAGCAGGTACGATCCTACACCTGCACTTACACCTACACTTACACCTACAGCTGCACTTACACCTACAGCTGCACTTACACCTACAGCTGCACTTACACCTACACTTATACCTGCAGCTGCACTTACACCTGCAGCTGCACTTACACCTACAGCTGCACTTACACCTACAGCTACACTTATACCTACAGCTACACTTACACCTACACTTACACCTAGAGCTGCACTTATACCTACAGCTACACTTATACCTGCAGCTGCACTTACACCTACAGCTACACTTACACCTACACTTATACCTGCAGCTGC
>JAOTRR010000051.1:1157656-1170240 GCA_028570945.1 Gogo arcuatus
ACATTCACTTTAATAGGAACACCTGTACCCCTGCTTATATGAATCAGGGTTGATGCTTTTCTGCTCACCACGTCTGTAAAGAGTGGTTATTTGAGTTACTGTCGCATTATCCTCTGACCTGTCTCATCAACAAGGTGCTTCTGTCCTCAGAACCGGTTGTTTTTTTGTTTTTTTGCAAAAAACCCTTGTGCATGAAAATCCTAGGACATGATTGGCTGACTGGATAATTGCATGAAAGAACAGGTGTTCCTGTTAAAGTAGCTCGAGAAATTGTTTGTTTGGGTTTTTTTGTAGATATTTTAATTTTAATTTTACACAATCATTTTCAGGAGAAAAAAAAATCATGACTCATTTTGTACTCGTCCAAATTGTGTCCAATCAAATGCTCTCAGGAACACAGTAGCCCCGCCCCTGCATTTTCCAGCATGAGTATTCTCTTTCTCTGATGAATAATGGGTGGGTGGATAGATGGGTGTGTGTGTGTGTGTGTGTGTGTGTGTGTGCGCGTGCGCGCACACTCATTCCTCGTCCAAAATATTCATCTTGTCTCAAATATGTACAACCATTGCGCCTAGTCCAAAAAAAATCAGTCCCGCTCGCTCACTGACTTCCTGTTTCACAACGAAACGTGACGTACATAATCAAATCATGACTCTGACATCATTTTGAGAGCACGTTGATCTTAAACTTGATTACACAACCCTATTCGAATGTTTGCGCAGCGTTTGTAAAGCAGACTCCAAAGACGACTTTGCGGTTCCACTTGAGTGCACATGTGTGGACCCCTTCATCTCTATCCCAAACCACAGAACGGCAGAACGTCCGGGGCCTCTCTCTGTCGTTTCTTCTCTTTTACAGTCTTGAGCCTTTTCACTGCTGCCGTATGTTTTCTGTGCGCGAGCGAAAGAAGAGAAAGATAACAATGGGGTGGGTCTCTCTCAGCACCTCTTCAAAAGAAAAACAAGCTTTGAAAGACTGACTGCTGAGGGGGGGGTTAGTGCGCACACACTCACACACACACACACACACACACACACCAACCATTGAAGAGCAATTCACTGTGGCCGCAGTCTATTCACGGGCTTTGTGCCTTGTTCTGGGTAAAGAGCAACCGGGGACTTTAAGGGAAACGCAGTTAAAGCCGTGGCCTTTTTAATTAGCTCGCCCCTTTGTTGTGCTACTGACTCTCACAGAGTGCTTGGATACAGGAAATTGCGTACAGTGTGGCAACAAAAACATGTTTGCATACTTAAAACCTTTCCTTTGTTTGTTTGTTTTTCTTCCCCAAGCGACTACTTTAATATTTAAATCTTCAAGTTGTTGAAGGAAACCTGTGTGAACCTGGTTGGGATATTACGCTATGGAAAGCTGCAGAAATTTCCAAACCTAGAGATCTGCTAGTTGTAGTGTTGTGAAGTGCTGTAAATTTGTTATTTAGATTTTTATTATATTATTATTATCATTATTTACAAATTTTTCCATGTTGAAACATGGTTTCCAGTGTTTATGTATGTCTTTATTTCTACAAAACTAATATTGCTAACAAGTAACGGTGTGCGGTGTCGTTATAGCTTCATAAACATGTATTAAATAAGGAATAAAACACTTGGCGGCATGCTGTTTTAAGAAAATAATCAACGAGACAAAGCAGACTTCCTGTCACCACACTGAAGAATATTATTTTTCTACAACAGCACGTCCTGAATTTGCCAACGTTTACATTGTTTATTCATTAAAGAACGACACGTCATACTTTTTCATACAACAGCGAAGACTTTCCTGTGGCGGAAAACCTTTACCTCTGTGTGTTACAAAGCACTGACACTGGAAACCCCTTCCTGTTTTAATCAACACCTTCTGACCAATCAGGTTTGAGAATTCAGCCACACTGCAGTGTAATAAAATTGAATATGCAAGTGAAATTGGTATGTTATGATGTGTTATGTTGTGTAATGTTATGGAATGGTAGCAGACTTTCGCAGGCTACAGCTGCAACTCACCAAAATATGAGCTGAGGAAGCCTCAAAAGGAAAGATGTCAAGATTTATTGACAATGAGTATAAAGTGTTTTAAAGAGTCCTGGGATGAGCATAAGGCAGTGTTTATGATTATAGAATTAGTTCTTAGGTACAAATTTGCATTATCCAGGTCAAATTATCCACCAAAACAAGCAAAATGTTTTGGGAAGCCACCATATTGCTATACAGTTATACGTATATTGATATATTACCTATATGAGATTCCTTAGTCGCTTTACCAGTCCAGCTCTCATGCCTTGTCTCTCGTCTGTATGCTATTCTTTCCCCCCCCACTCCCTCACATCTTTCCCTCTGGTCTAGCTGTGGCAGCTGACATATCAGCCTGTTCCGCAGTGCTCGCTGATTTGGAGTCTCCTCTTATCTTATTGTCCAGGAGATAATAAGGGGGCGTGTTCCCATTTAGACACCATTGTGCCTCCAATCAGCACTGCTGTAATTAACATGTGATGTGCAGGCTCACCATTTGGCTCGGAAAGAGGTGGCACTGTATTCCTAACTCCTAATTAGTCGTAAAATTAGCACGCGTTAAAGGAAGAAGTCCTCTTGCCACACACTGTGGGAAGGATGTGTAATACAGTAAATAAACATCTTAAAATTCTGTCGCACTTGGACCCAAAATCTCATCTCTACACTGTTTGTTGTTTATCAGACATATGGATGTGGTTATATTCAATGTAAAAAGAGACTCGTGGGACTTACGAATCTCACCCCTCTCCTCTCTGTCATTCACTCATCCAATTCAAACAACGAGCCCTTTCTAGTTGCCTTATCGCCCGTCGCATGAGGTTGAAGGGTCACTTCTGCACTGAGCATGCTCAGGAATAGTCGCCTATCGATTTGGATGTTCATGAATGGAGGTGTTAGATGAAGAGCGCTAGATAGAAGTGTGAAGCTTGAGTACCGTCTTGAGCCCCATTCTACCATCAGTGCCTCCCTTCTCTCTCTTTTCTTTGGTCCTTCAGTCTGGCTGGCTTTGATCCCCCTGAGCCTTGAAGGTCCGGTGTAGATTGGGGAGTCCTTTGTGGGGATGTGCCGAGCAAGAGTGACAGCAGTGACAGCAGTGATAAAAACATGTCCCCCCCTCCTTCCTGTATTGTCCAGCACAGACATGCTGTTCACAATGTGTAACCTTTCGATAGGCACCAGGCTTTAACCCTCGCGCTGCTGAAGTCGAGACCAGCACAGGCTCACTGGTGTGATAGGTGGACACCATAGAGTCAGGGTTCAGAATCTTAAGTGCATTACCAAGTTTGTAATTTAAGTAAAAATTTGTCAAATTAAGGGCTCTCGAGTCATTAATACCGAGTGCACACCATAGGACTTCCAAAATCGCAGAATCGCTGACCCTTTCGTGCTACACGAATTAAATCGTTTGCGATCAGTTACCAGGTGGATGTAACATGAAAATAAATACACAAGCTCTGCATCATGTGTCACCATTTTGTACAGAAACAAAAAAGAAAACACGAAGGAAATATTGATTGAGAAGATGCGAGCAGCAAGGATTGTCTGTTCTGCAAAGAGAAATGGAGGTATAGTGAAAAAAAACCTTGTAACGTGTGCTGAGAGTAATCGTGTTTGTTTTTATTTTTGCTACTCCTAAGAACCATTTTGGGAAGGACATACCAAATATTTTCTTACAGAAACAAATTTATTGGGTTTACATTTTGCCCTTGCACTCCAACACAAATAGATGAATGATAAACTGGATTCAGGGATCTGCTGTGCCTGACAGCTGATGAACTTGATTTCCCCTCAGACTCTCATTGGCTGCTTCTCAGCACTGATCTTGAAATTAAGCACAGAGGGGTTCACATGACGCGATTAAACACAGAGAATATCAACCATGCTTGAAAATATTGGCACCTCTAGGATCACTTGCAAACTGAGAAAAAACACCAACTGCAACATTTAAAATGGTACGCCAGTATTCACAATTCTATACAAAGAGGTTTCAAGCAGCTACATTTTGAATACCAGGACAGTAGGTGTGTTTCTGACTGTTTAAAAGCTCTGACACTGGAGACTCCTTCCAGAAATGCTACATTAACTGAGGTATATAACCTGGTCTTCGTAAAATGAACTGAAATTTATTTCTTTAACTTGGGAATGTTTCTTTATTTTAGAGCAGTAAGTGGGTTTTTGTAGGATGTCCCTCAAAAACGCTAAATACCTGTAGAAATGGGTTTCTGTGATGGAGAAGTGTTTCTGACCTTAATGAGGCATAAAACTGTATCTGGTGTTTAAGAACAAGATTTAAATTTCATAGGATTAATAAAAAATGTTCAATTGGGAGCCATTCAGAACAAAGCTATAGAAAGGACTGAGTTGTGGTCTAAAAGGTGTTTGAATTGGCATAAGCCTACAACATAGCGCAGAACTTTGTGACCGTTGGGAGCAATTTTTAAAACACGGCATGGTGCTGAACTGTGTACAATTTACTGGCAAGCTGTTGGACGATTAAAAACAAAGTGCTTGTCATCTTTTTAGTGTAGGCCTATTAACGCAGATTCAATGCATGCATGCCAAATGAAATATGTTCCTGCTTACTGTGCACGCTGTGTAGCAGTGACAGCAACCCTCGGTCAAAATGCTAAAGATTTGCAGATGATGCAAAGTGCTGGTAGGTTCATTTGCTGTAAATGATGAAAGCATGCACAGAAAGAAAATGGAGCATGACACAAAACTGTACATGTCTCTCTTTGGTGGAGTTCATTAAACCCTTTAGGTTTGACACAAATAAAACAGCTTGCAGGACATCCTTGTGCGTGTGGTTCGCTAACGCTAGCAAAAGAAAAAGCAACCATTCATTCTCCATGTACATGCGTGACACAGAGCTGTGATTTCAGTGACATTGGGATTGAGATCTCTGGTAAACAAAACCAAAAATCTTATGACATCAGCATTTTAGTAGTTTTGATAAGTGAATTATCTATAATAGGTACTCGACATGCTTCTTCTTTTTATCAGGGAAGAGAAGGAACGCTGGATCAGGGCGAAGTATGAGCAGAAGCTCTTCCTTTTGGGCCTGCCTCAGTCGGATGTGCCCCTGGGGCAGCAGCTCCTGCGGGCTGTGGTGGAGGACGACTTGAGGATGGTGGTGCTGCTGCTGGCTCACGGCACTAAGGACGAGGTGAACGAGACGTACGGCGACGGGGACGGCCGCACAGCGCTGCACCTCTCCTGCGCCATGGCCAATGTGGTCATCACACAGCTGCTAATCTGGGTAAGAGCCATGTAGTAAATCGCCAGCTAATTTGAGACTGGCTAAAGGTTTGTGTACCATAAGTTTATATTTCTAGACATTTCTGCAACTCGATACATTTGTAATCATACCCTAATTTTTTTCCATACAGTTAGACCAGACGTCCTCAAGCCTCATTACTACAGTCACTAATTATTTTTTGCTCAGTTAAAAGTAGTCCAAAATTTCATTTTAAACACACTTAGAATGCTAGCTGATGTATGAAAATAATCAACGACAGGGTGGTGTTTTATTCCTCTTATACCACAGTAATTTGCCTTTTTAAATTAAAGAACAACTTTAAACTTTTTATCCAATTAATGTTACATTTAATGTTCTGGAAACAAGTTAGTTCCTGTTATCACAGCTATAAACAGCCATTCGCTCCCCTCAGCAGATTCACGTCTTTCTCTCTTGAAGGTAACGAGACAGAAAAACTCTGCCTATCATGTTACCGAGAAACTGGAAAACGTAAACTCGTCCGTCCTGAAGACTTTCCTGGAGCGGAAAACTTCCTGACTGTTGCAAAGCACTAACACTGGAGACTCCTTCCATAAATACGAAATGTCTCCAAAAAATAAACGTCACCAAATAAACCATTACACACATTGTCTAATCCTGTAATGTGGAACATCCGTTATACAAGTCCTTGTTACTATAGAGACACTAACCTTTTAGAACGAGTGCATTGATATACACCTGTGATTTTCCTGGCAGCCAGAACTATTATAGAAAATTAATCAACACCTTTTGAGTTGTAAGAATCCAGAATTCAACGGCGCTGTAGTGTAATAATACTTAAACTAAGATATGCGTCCGAGTCAAATCATAGCCTTCGAAGACAAGCCGAGTCTGTGTGTGTCCATATGTTTCAGAATCAACATTGTAGTTTTTTCTGCTTTTTAGATATCTTATGGAATGCAACCAAGTGTTAAAATAAATAAAAAACAGAAATGAAATTTGAGCCTTACAACCTCATCATTAAATGTAGTCCAGGAGGCACTTAAGTTCCCAAAGCACAGAGCGAGGTTCAGGTTAATGTTAATTAAGGTCTTTTTATTATCCAATTAAGCAGACTGAAACTATCATACTGCTGTATAAGGTATAGTTACAAACTGCAATCTGCATTTATACATATACATAATTTTTTTCCTGTCTAATTGCTGTAGCAAGAGCAGGTTTTGAGTTGCTGATTATTTTCCTATTCCTTATGTAAATCACCCTGCTTCTCTTATTACATGCTTGTCCTGTGTACAGTATGGTGTGGATGTGAAGAGTCGTGATGCCCGCGGTCAGACGCCACTGTTCTTTGCCCGGCGAGCAGGAAGTCAGGAATGCGTCGATATCCTCGTCCAACATGGCTGCCCTTCAGATTCCGGCGGCACGTCAACACCGACCAGCACGCGGCACAACCCCAACGCCAACAACAACAACGGACAGTGCGAGATGAACCGCAGCATTAGCATCATGTAGATTCCAAACACCGTGCTGTAAGCCTTCAGTGTCCCAGTGCCATGATACTGTGACTTCCTTCCCTGCCTTTAGCCATTTCCACACGAACGCAACTATTTGTCGTTTTCGCCATTCACGAAATTTAGCGTGGTAAAATCTTCCTGTTGCTCCATTGTGTCGAGTCAGTGTGTAAACGCGAATGTGCCAGGTTAACCCAATTTCCCCAAAACTCTTGATATATGGCTGCGCTGTACTGTAACACCATTAACTCAATGTGTAAAGCCATGAAAGGGTTAGAACTAGGACTAGGACTAGGACAAGTCATTTTTAGAAATATTTCTGTTCAAATTTCAACATTTCACTTTTTTTTTGCCAGACTTCATACTAATGTTTTTTGGTTTAGATTTTAAAGCCTGGAAAAAGAATCCTGCATACTGATTACTGGAAGACGTGAACCTGTTGTATTGTAGAATTTAATAAGGTAAGGTGCAGGTCATTGGACGTAATTTTCAATCTTAAGCATCCAAGCCCGTCAAAGAATTTTCTCAGCATTCATCAAAGCAGATAACCACCTAAGAATACCTCTTCAGTCAAGGCTGAAGGACATGATTACCCCGAGCTGAGAATAATACGTCGTTATCAGGGCTTTGTGAGATGGATTCGAGGACGCTGAAGTGGTCTTCTAACTGGTTGACACTGCGGTCTACATACACGTTATATATAAAAATATAGAGTATAAAATGAAAGATCTGTTAAGTGACCTACGTTTGCTGTGAATTTGTGTGCGTGCTTAGAGAATGCTCATTTACCTCCACTATACTTGATTATGCATTGACAAGGACATTTTCCATTTTGTACTGATATAGAATAACAGGATTCAGGATGGTATTACAGATTACATACAGAATTGTGTATATAGTAGCTTATATTTCCCTTTGACTGCCTCATCCTACGATTTAGGTGCTAAACGATTAGCAAAAAAAAAAAAGAAAAAAAACAGCTTAACCAACATCGTTGCCTCTCTAGTGACTCTTAACAGGATGTAAGCTATTGCTGGTAAGGATACTAGCATGGCTTTTGAATTCCTGATTAGCAATGCTAGCTTTTTCCATCAAATGTTATTCTTTTTTTTTTTTTTTTTTTACCTGTACTGATAAAACACCACTTAGATTCATCTCAAATCTCAAGTCATGTTAATGAGCTGAGGGAAAGAAGTAACAAAGCAGGATGCTTTCGAATCTGATCTGTTTTGAGAAATCAGAAAATAAATCATGTTAATACTGTATTTCTTTTTTTATACCATGCAGTATTTTATGTTTGCCGAGCATTTGTTTATTATTAGCTACTCCACTCATATCTTAACAACCCATTGAAAGAGAATATGGCATTCTGTTAATCATTTAATAGAGATGCAAAAACAGTAACATCTACATAAACAGTCAAATTTTTAATGACATTCCTCTTTTGTGAACAATTAGGCAGCTTTACACTGATTCGTTTGAAGTTATACATCTGCAAAGGTGCCAACATTTACACTTTTTGACCCCTTGCTACCAGGGTTGCCAGGAATCAGTAAACTTTCCAGCCCAAAACATCAGTGACCTGAATCCAACCCAAAGTGTTTGGGCACTGGAAAAAGATACCACATTTTTATCTTCTTCTTAGTTCACTGTGGTGTGCGTGCATTTCTTTGCAGTATCTCCAATTCGACCATTATCCACTCCATAATCTCCCTTTACGCTCTACCCACCTTTGCGATATATCTTAAAACAGACATGGTTCTGTCCAGCACAGATGCCGTCTGTACCTCACTTGCCCTTTGTCTTGTTTGCCATAGCTAAAGTTTTTGTTGAAAGTTATCTTTGCGGCTGTGGACTATAATTAAACTAGCCCTAAAAACCCGCCACCCCGGATTTGCTTTTTCCATCCGCAACCTTGTTCCGAAACTAACCCAAGTTGGTGTAAAAAACAAAACGCAATCCTTGCACCGCTGCTGGTGGAAAAGGCAATTCACTCAAGGAGAAAGGATGCGCATTGACTTCACTGCTGACCTTATCTAACTTTGATGTGTAAATTCACAAGCCTCTGTCTTGTGAGCCAACAGAAAGTGGGCGGGGCTATGGACTCTTCTTGGTAAAAAAAAGAAATTTAAATGGAGGAGCTGCTTGTAGGTATCGTCACACCAATCTTTTGCCTCATTGTTTTGTAATTGGTAAAAAAAAAACTGTCTCATTTGCCCACCAATACGCGCTTGGTGTTTTTGCAGTAAAATTTGATCTCTCTGCCTGCTAGCATTTTCTTATTAGCAATGTTGGTGCCTCTGCATCTGAACTTCATTCTTATATTTTAGTGAATTATTATGACCAGGAAAATGCAGCTTGTCTTCATTTCTTGGCCTGGATAATAATTTCAAAATCAAGTCATCTGTGTATCTGATTGGTTCTACTGTGTACTGATTGGCTCAAGAGCTGGTGCACCAACGAAATGGCTCTGAACAGACTAAACTTGCAGAAGTACCTGCGCACTTCTTTTTTTTTTTTTTTAAGAGAGCATTTTAGCCCTCTTTCAGTTTACTTAATTTTTTTTTTTCCAGTACCATGCAGTGGTCTCAATGTGCCTGTCATTACGTTGCCTGACCGTCAAAGGTACTTATTGTGTATAATGATGTATATTTTACATATTTATAAAAAGACGCCGTATGTAAATATTGTTTTTTGTCGCTTTTATTAAACGGTTTGTCCTTTTATGTTTTTCTCTTCAATTTTTCCATTGTTTTTACATAATGAAGTGACTTCATGAGTGTGTGCTCGGATGCTTGGCTGACTATTGACATAATAAACACGAATAAAATGATTTATACCACAGCACACCCGAGTGTTGTTCTTTCATTAATCAGTTTGTTCATTAGGATAAAAAATATGATGGGTAATAGTTAATCACAAAGGGGTGAGCATGTGGTATGTACAAGTTCCCTCTCTCTTTTCCTGCATGTACATATCTATTTGTGTTATCTTCTAGTTCTACATCTTCCTGTGTGTGTTCCCGCATCATGTCCAGGGTGCTGGATTCACTACAATCCTTACCAGGATAAAGCGCTTACTGAAGATGTATGACGGAATAGACTAATGTTATCTACTACTCCATTCATGTTTTATTTCTTAACTTCATCCTTGGCATCCTTCTTGTTTAATTTTAGCCAGCTCGTTTCTTTTCCCTCTCGATTTCCCTTGTCAGAAATCTGAGTGTCTCACCTTCTCCCTGCTGTTTGCCTTCACCTACCTCTCTTTCAGTCTCTTCTCACAATCTCTGCCTGCTGTGCTCTCTGCATCCCTCTTCTTTCTCTCCCTCTCGCTTTCTCCTCCGCCACCCCCCTTGCGTTAATTTGCTTGAGAATGCATTAGCCGTAATGAGAGCCGAAGGCCGAGGGAATCCTCCAGGGTTCCATTAATCATTGCTCCTCAGACAGCCAACCTTGATTACAAGTGGCAAGAAATTCATTAGAGCCGCGCCTCTGACAACTTTTATCTCCGCCACTGGATCTGACTCATTAGGCAGCCAAATTAAGGCTATGATGGCCCTGATGAAATTCATCGCTTGTTTATCTTGTGCGATTCGATGCATCTGCCCATATTTTCAGGCTTGTGGGCGTCCTCTGCACACACCCCCCACCACCACATCCCATCCCAGACATTCCTTGGGATTCAGGCCTCCTTTGATGACTGATCCTGCTGCCTGGGAGAACCTGCTTCTTCTCTGAGGAATACCTTGGCATTGGGGGCTTGTTGGGTAACGATACAACAGTGGAAACACGGCAATTATGCAATTCATTTAAGAAACAGGATGGTGCAGAAGGTAGCGTTCCTGCCTCACAGCTCTAATCCTTGGGTTACTTTCTGTATGGAGTTTGGCATCTTGTCCCTGTGGGTTTTCCTCTGGATTATCTGGTTTCCTCCCACCTCCCAGTAGATGGATTGGCT
This sequence comes from Gogo arcuatus, assembly GCA_028570945.1. Classification (NCBI taxonomy): domain Eukaryota; kingdom Metazoa; phylum Chordata; class Actinopteri; order Siluriformes; family Anchariidae; genus Gogo; species Gogo arcuatus. The sequence continues at coordinate 1,168,369 of JAOTRR010000051.1, forward strand.
CAGGTAAATTTCCCCTAGGTGTGAATAAGTGTGTGGAGCTCTGCAACAGACAATAGGCATCCAATCCAGGATGCATTCCCGCTTCACACCCGGCGTTCCTCTGATTGCCTCCAGATTCTCCATTGCCATTAATTAAACACACTAAGGTTTCTTCTTAGCTTTCTCTCTCCCATTGTGCTGAAGGGAACAGCGATGGAACAACCATCCGGTGATGATTCCTTCCTTGTACCTGGTATTCCCGGGATAAACTCTGGATCCACCACAAACCTGACCAGCAAGCACTTGATTCATCTCGATGCAGCTTTTCATTTTCTGATGAATATGTTCATAAGGACTCCGTTTAGTTTGCTCTGAAGAAACTTCTGTGTTTTGGTAATAGCATCCTATCACTAACAATGACAGAACAGCAATTATACAATCAACCTAGTAGTCCTAATTAGCATGTTAATAAAAGCTGGCTTGAAATTAAATGAGATGAAACCAAAGGAAAGTTTTCCTTTGTTTTTTCAACAGTTATTTGTAAATGTTCTGACCTGTCAACTCTGACTATATTCTGCAGTACACTGAATATGTGACAACATGGTTTTAACCATCTATTTCAGTAGCATCCATGCTAACATCATGAGGACATTAAGGACATTGTAAAGATTTATTGAACTTATTAGTCAGTATCATAACATAAAATAAAAGAAAGAAAAGTGAATGAGGTGATGTGGTTTTCTTCTTCCCAAGATCTTCGGGAAGTTCGGATGTTGAACATCATGACTTAGGATCAACGTGTTCAGGAAACAGGGTTAACCTATAACCTATAATGTACAACGCATGGAAAAGGGTGTTTCAAGCATGAGATTCACAGATTAATGCAAAGGATTTTACATTTTGAAGTATTTCATTTCAGGGTTAATTGTAGATAGTGGGCTGTGAAAGGCAAAAAATGTTTTCAAAGTGCTGTAGATGTTGTTGTAAGCTTCTTCTCTTTTTTTACCTGAAAAATGCGCACAGATTGTTGTGAAGTCCACTTTCCCCGGGTTTAAAATGTCTTTTACCTTTACTTTACACTTTTACACACATATTTGTAAATGTAATAGCACCCTAATTGTGGAATCACCCCCATAGCATCAATAATGTCCAGTTTGCTAATCTGCAGGAGGCAGCATATTTATCCAAATCCAGCACTGAGAACGTTCAAAAAGGGGGTAAGTGACTATCATTACAAAGTTTTACCTTGTTTTAGAGTTGGTTTAAAGTATATTCTTGTGGATGCTTTCACATACAATCAACCCTGAATGCTAATATCATTATTATTAATATTAGCATTAGCATTATCATTGCTGTTTTGCTATAAATCCGCCTAAAGCATGAAAATTTACCTCAGTCTGTACATTTTGATGATACAAACACTGAGGTGTTTGTATACAGATGATTTAAGTGTTTATTTAAGAGCTATAGGGTGTCCTTTCACGTCTTAGTGTCAAATTGTGTTCTTGCAATTAGCGCTTATGCTAAAGCTTCTTCATGAACACGGCTAGCTGCTAAAACCTGAGGAGAGGTGTGGCAGAAAAGGTGATAATTAACCTTCATATTTAGTATCCAAAGTTAAGAAAGTTGAAATATTTTGGGGGTAAGGGTCTGATTACCTCAGTAATGTACTGAGCTTTTAAAAAAAAGCCTATATTTTAGGTCTTATATCCTAAGAAGCCGCTGAGGTAGGGGAGAATGGGGTCAGTTGCAGTGTTCCCAACAAAAAAATCTCACCAGAATTCGCTATTAGCTGTCTGAACTGTCGCTAGATTGCGTGATGACATCACACAATGTATAAGTCAAGTCAAGTTTATTCATATAGCGCTTTTAACAACAGAATTGTCGCAAAGC
>JAOTRR010000051.1:1221366-1234220 GCA_028570945.1 Gogo arcuatus
TGTGTGTGTGTGTGTGTGTGTGTGTGTGTGTGTGTGTGTGTGTGTGTGTGCGAAAAACACAAGAGGTAATATCATTAGCTGTCCCGTCTGCTCATAAGCAAAACCTTCAATGAGGAAGCATGGGGCAGCGTGATTCCTGCCCCAATGGGCCTACATTAATGCTTGTTGCAATTCCAGTATTTGACCACTAGGTGCTATTTGACAGCTATAAGCCAATGTTCCGCTGATTTGATTTGCTCAATGTTGTGCAATTATTGACCCATTTTATTGCACCATTAAAATGTATGACGTTGAGTGTGGACTTTGTTGACTGGTTGATTATATATGATTGTGCTCTGCCCCCACCTGCCCCTATGGACGAGCCTCCACTCGTTCCTTAGTTCTCTTTTTTTGCCTTCCGCTTTGATCACTCTGTCAGAACAGTCTGAAAAAGATCTGCTAAAATCTGATCAAGCTTGCCTAGGTGATAAGACAAGTTTTCTCACACATCCTTCCAATTTTTAGTATTCAGGTCGGGATACATTTTTAAAGCCAGTCCTCTTTAAGATGAAGCTGATTTCCTCCAAGATGGTGTGTGTCAAGTCTTTGAGTCTCTTCTTTCCTGCATCAGCCAGTTGTTCCATAAGGATTAACTCTTGTTATACCACAGCACTGTTGAATTCTCGTATCTGATTGGTCAGGAAGCATCGTCTAATTTTCTATAAGAGATGTTCTGACAATAGTTCCTACATAAAACTCGGAGGTAGTAACAGTAACTCTGGGTCTTCACACCACCCTAACTTGTGGGTTTTTTTCCCCCCAACATGATTTATTCCTGTATGTCATGTATATAGAGATTATAAAGACATCGTATGCAAAAAGGTGTATCTGTGGCGATATTTTCCATTTTTGAACCATTTCATGTGATGTGAAGACATAATTTTTTTTATCCTCCAGCCAGAGGCATAATGAGCATCATGGGAAAGATGTGTGTCTCATTCCAAACACAATGAGCAGGCAAAGAAGTTCAGTACAGCATCTGTCACCATGTTGCTATGTGATCTATCACATCTGCGATCATCAAACACATCACATCTCAGCCGGGGGCTGCAGATTAATCCTAACTGAGAGAATGTCCAAAAATATCCCTCATTCTAATCCCTGCTTCGATACAATGTGTGTACGGTTACTGATAACGTATTAGAACAAGCACGTTAGTATAAACCTTGCAGGTGGAAGTCCTACTACTGTCCAAACTGTTGTTATAGACAATCACCACCTTCTGACCAATCAGAGTTAAGAACTCACCAGTGATGTGATGCTATAAAAGAAAGCCTTATTCACAGGTTTAAGAACGTAAACTAAATAAACATTGTCTGTAATGAGCTTTACACAAAATACAGTAGTGTCCGTGTCAACAGCTATCCAATACACCAGATTTCCCCTAAGTTTCATCACAATATTTAAGAGGTGTTTAACATGTCATTTGTAAAAGCTATAATTAACACGGATGATGTGTGAAAAATGGGAAATGTTTGAATGGAGAAGGAATGATAGCAGACAGCGCAGCAAGACCCCCAGAGCAACTCCGATTAATTGGAGGAGGAAAGATTTCTGCTGGCAGGGAGCTCCAGGCAGGAAAAGCTTGTAAAGCTTTATTATGTCAGGATATAAAGATTTGGATTAACGGTATGCACAGTGCTTATCATGTCAGTTATCATTGTGGCCTAAATCACATTTTTATAAAGAAATACTTCCCATAGTCTTTAACAGGAGTCATTTGTTCTGTAGTAAGAAATGGAGACCTGAATGGAAATTTCCTTCCATTTAAACCCACACTCACTGGCTACCGCTTTTAGAAACCTGTAAAAGCCTGTACCGCTGCTCATTCATGCAGTCAGCCAATCATGTAGCAGTGGCAAGATGCATAAAATCCTGCAAACACAGGTCAAGAATTTCAGCATAGGGGGGAATCTCAGTGAGCTCGCTGACATGTGCCTGTTGGTGCCAGGGTTTGATTATTTCAGTAACTCAAATCACCACTTTGTACAACCGTGGTGAGCAGAAAAGCATCTCAATGCACAACATGTTGATCCTTGAGGTGGAAATTTCTATTTCTGCCACAACATGCAGATAGTAGGGTCAGAATTAGGCATCATAGCATGAATCCTTGGCCTCCTTGAACTCCTTGTGTCAAGAGTTCAGGCTGCTGCTGGTGGTGGTGTCATGGTGTGAGGAATGTTTTCTTGGAAACACTGGACCCCTTAATACCAAAGCAAGAATTGGTGGAATACCACTATACAGTATTATAAAATGACTGGAGAGTGTATGTAGAGATTTCACACCTATGAAATCTATGAAACTAGTTAAGTCACATGATCGCCAATAGTGTGAATTTAGAATCTGGAGGTGTGAAACAACAATGCCATAGACCCTTCATTCGTATGTCGCATTCAAATTTCAATTACTTGCATTGTTTTGTAGTCAAGGACATGTAAATAATAGAGTTACAAGTAACTAAGGGGTTCAAGCGCACCTTTTGACCCCACCTTTTCACAATGGAGGAAGACCAAAAGCCATTGGGACCAAAAGTACTTGTTTACATTTGAAGGCAAAACTATATATCAAGGCAAAACATCAAGCCCTTGTTGTGATACTGCCTCACTTCCTGTTTTCTGTAGCCTGAGATGCAACATCATACACTTACACATCAGGACACCATCCACATGTGATGTCCTGGATGTGCTCGGAGTTCCGAACGCTATGTACAGTACTGTAAAAGATTTTCAATAACGGTTTCCTTTGGGTATATCTGATGATATCAGGCCTCATTCATGATTGCTGATACGAGTCTGCATATACATTTGCTTGTAAACCTATGCAGACACCAGAAGAATATGCAAAATTCAACCCCAGAGCTCAGAATCGAACCTAAGATTCAGGAGCTTTGAGACAACAACACTACACGTCTGTTATGATCCAGAAGCATTGTTATCAAACTGAAGAATAGATGCAGTGAACGAGACAAAGACGCCGTCCTACGCGATCATTAGCTTTAAATCATGCTTACATGACTTAAGAAATGAGGATATTCCAGTTTTACTAGGGAAAAAAGCTTGCAGATATTAATCAGTAATCTTTGCATTCATCTCTAGCACCTAAAAGCATATTTAATGGGATTGTAAACAAGGTGAGGTTTCATGAAACTGCATCCTAGAGACAGATAGCTGTCATTTTTATACAGCTGGAAAGAGTGTATTCGTCTTAACACTTAGCACTCTGATGTATTTAGCAATAATAAGGTGATTTGGACAAGACCTACCCCAAGAGGCTTTTAGATTTTTTTTTTTCTAAACATATCGACTGCCTTTGCCTTCTTCCCTCATGGACATGTAAGTGAAATTAATTTGAGGTTATGTGACCTAAACAGCTTTAATGGTAGTAGCTTGTTTCATGCAGCCAGAAAAGGAGTCCTTTGACTCCTGCTTCACATCCATAACACATACCTGATACGATTACGAGGCTAAGTGCACGGGCTAGAGCTGTAACAGAATTTTAAACCAATAGCTAACATGATATTTTGGAGAAGTATGACTATGTTATAATAATTTGCCAACAATTACATTATTGTATTAATTAAGAACGATATGATGTAATTTTTATCCATTTATAGCTACATTTACTGTTAAGGAAAGCATTGTTGTTGTTGTTGTTGTTGTTGTTTCCTCACCAGCCTCTCTTTTTTTCCTCCGTCTTGTTTAGTTAATATGACAAAAAAATTGTCGTGTTACCAAGAAACCACAAAGTGTGAACTTCTCTATTTTGAAGATTTTCACATGTCAGAAAATGTCAAGTTAGAGCTTTACCTAAGACTGGAGACTCCTTCCATAAACCTTAAAACATCTCCTTACAGGAAAAAAAAAGAACACCAGATCAGCAACACCTTTTTTTTTTTTTTTTTTTTTTTTTATGCATCAGAGGTTAAGTTGATGTTTTCCACCCCTTGAAAGTCTTTACTACAGACATGTTTACACTTGGGGGTTTTTTGGTGACAAAACAAACTTTGCTTATTTTCGCTTACGTCAAAAGAGAGGAAAAAGGTGAGTCTGGCGAGGAAATAAGTGTTTTGCAGCTGCTATAATGTAATAAGAACCAGATTGATTTTTCAAAATGAATGCAAATGTAAACGTAACGAAACAGATTAAAAAAAACGGTTGGCAAATTTGTTATAAGAGGAATAAATAATTTCAGGACATGCTGTTACAGGAAAATAATCAACTTCAGGGTAGTGAGTCAGTCTATTTGAGCACGTTGATGTATTTCCAAGTGGTTTCTGTGAACAATTTCTCAGCCATAGAGACTATACCGTATGAAATGGTGTCCATTAAGAAGTTTTAGCATGTGTGGTGTTTGTGTAAAATCACTAGCCGTGAATATTTACCATGCTATGATTTCACCTTAATGCAGAAACCTTCCGTATCATTTAAAGACCTCTTTAAACACAACAGTTCAAAGGTTTGTTGTTGTTTTTTTTTTTAAATGCTTGTTTTACTTGTGCGGAATCATGACATTTACAGCTGTTTATTGCCCACCATGCTGAGGTTAAGGCCACACATTAAACAGCTCGCATCCCAATGTTGCCATGAGAACAGCAAAACCCAGGTAACTGTAGCGAGCCTCGCAGTAATCCAGAGCTCAAACCCACGTTTGTTGCAGATCCCCAGATCTGCAATTATAATTATACAGACGAGAATATGTTACCGAGGCCTATAGAGAGAACACGTCCAGATTAGTCATCTCGCTTTTTTCCAGTGAGTGTGACGTAATGCATCTCTGCACATTCAGCTGTCTGTCCTTCATTTCCACCTTTTCTGGTCTTTGTCATGCAGAAGAAAAATATTGCTGCTCCAGTCTCTCTGTTTTGGTGCGTGGGAACTTTGCTTTACATAAACCATTCATTTCCATTGACTTTTCTCCATTTTAATGGACTGCATTCTCAGATAGAAAGAAGCTGTTGAAATTCTCAAATCCGATTGGTCAGAAGATGTTGATTAATTTTCTGTAACAGCAGCTCTGACAGTAGCGCAGCTGCAAATCACAGGTTTATATTAATATTCATATCAATGTTAATTAATAAGCACTCGTTCAATAATAATACATTATCGTTTCTATAGTAACGACTTTTGTATAAAGGTTTGTACAGCGGACGCGACACAAACAGAATAAAAACACGTGCAATTGTTTTAAATCTGTGCTCACGTTTTCTTTTGGAACACGAGTTTATTTAACTTTTATGGAAGGAAAGTGGAGTTTATGCTTTGTGGTTTCTCAGTAATATGACAAGTTGCAGCTTTTTTGTCTTAATACCAAGAGAGAAAATTAAGAGGCTGGTGAGGGAATGACTGTTTATAGCTGCTATAACGTAACCAAAAACTTAAAAATTCAAAACTTATAAGAATTATGTATGAAACAAATTATAAAACCCACTTGATTTGATTTTGATTTATATTCACATACTTTCATTTCACACGATTCATTTATTTTCATGGGGTTCTTTTCTCAGAAAGATTAATTATTTCTACATACTGTATTTTTTAACACGGAATTCATTTTAACATTTTTTTTTTTAAAGACGAATCATTTAATTTCACATCTCTTTCCCCCCCCCCCCCCCCCCTTACAGGATTCGTTTATTTTCACATAATCACATTATTGACATTTGTGATTTTTTTTTTCCCCCTCCCCACAGGGGTGAGAATATCAGTAAGCACAATTCTGCTGAATTTATACTGAAACTATTCGGGTGTATTGATGTAACGTGCAACCAACAGATTGGTTCGACTCCATGTCACGATGAAATTGTAGCAAAGTCGGATCTTAACTGAAATCAAAATTAAACCAGTGGATGTGTCGGATAATGTAACCTTTATGAACAGCGACGCTTGTACCTGTGTGTTTGCGTTTCTCATCACAAGAATAAGAAGGTGAATACTAATCTACCAAGAGTCGAAACATGCCATACGGTTGTACCAGAGCTGAATGAATCTTTGGAGAGTGTGGCAGACGTTCAGATCGATACCCACAATGATGATCTCTCATGCTGCATGCTAGTAGAGCTCTGCTTCCTCTGCACAAGTCAATCCCATTCATATTGCTGAGTCAGATCTTTCTGGCCTAAAGGGAGATGATTTTCAGCTGGAATGTAAATTAGGTACAGACTTAATGTTTCATTCATTCTGTTGCAGTGAGAAGCATTAACCAAAGTTACACACATTATGCCTTTAGTTCATTTCTGTGGAGCTAATGGCTACAGGCCTGAACTTACATATGTGGGTGTGTGTGTATGTATGTGCGATGAACACAAGCTAACAGGACCTTCAGGGTGGCTATAGGAGGTAGCTTTGGGTTTGATTTAACTCCTAGAGTGCCATATTTAAAAAGATCACCTGTACCCTTGCTCATTTATCCAGTCAGCCAATCATGTAGCAGCAGCTCAATGTATAAAATCATGTCAAGATCTTTAATTAATGTTCTCATCAGGCATCAGAACGGGGAAATTGAAATTTTACTTTGAAAATGGCACGGTAGCTCGGTAGCTGGTGCCAGTTTCTATCTCCGAAAATCCTGTGTCCGAAAAACAAACAAAAGATCTTTGAGCTGGTTTGAGCTGACAGTAACTCTTTACAACCGTGCTGAGCAGAAAAGCATGTTAGAATGCAAAACCTACAAGTGGACGGGCTGCAACAGCTGAACACCACATCAGGTTCCACTCTTTTAGCCAAGAACAGTGGGTACGGTTACCGCCCTAACAGTACCTCCTGAAGTGTTTTCTTCCTTTCACTGCAATTTGGCAACAATTAATATTTCTTTCAGTTGATTTAAGTTGAAGTTTACAAGTTGCGTTAACGTTAAGAGTTACGTTTAATGTTCTGCGAAACGAGTTACCACTTACGTTATAGCAGGTAGAAACATTCGTTCCCTAACTAGCATCTTTTTTTTTAATTTCTTGAAGTTAATGAGACAAAAAAGCAGCTTGCCGTGTTTCCGTGAAACCATAAAGTTTCTCTAAACTGCTTTGTTTAGAACTTTATCAGCCTTAGTTATCACTGACACTTTATCACTGACCCTGGAGACTCCTTCCATAAAGGTTAAATAAAATAAATGTTTACAGAAAACATCACTATATAATCTATTACCCATTACGTCTGTTTTGTTTTTCATTTATGTCGCACTTCTACCATAGAAACGGTAACATATCAGAGCCAGTGCATTAATACAGTATAAAGCTGTAGATAGAGCTGCTGTTCCTCTCTATGAGCGTGATGATACGAGTGAATTGATGATTCTCTATAATGTGTCTGCACCAGAGCCCTCCGGACCACAGTCCTTAACAAGAGGGTAGTGTTTTGAACCCTCAGGTCGGCCTACGCGATGGTAATATGCATGTGTTTATCGGCACACAGAGACCTGTGCGAGCAAGAACTTGTTCTGCAAATGTTACAGCCGTTTAAATATCACACGTCATTTGTATTCGGCGTCTGTGAGCTCCCCGAGAGATGGCTGGGAAAGCAGGAAGCGGCGCTGCTGGAAATCAGACGTGCTGCTGTGGTCCCTGATGCTTATCAAATCGATGAGACAAACATAGGCTACAGCTCTTGATGCCACCGTTCTCATTTAAAAGACTTCATACATCACAATTTGACCAAAAGGAGACGCTAAAATAGCTCTCCAGCCTCGGAGATTCCTCTAATAAAAGCTTGCAATTATCTTTAAATGAAGAACATTGCCTTTGCTGATTAAGGGATATCATAAATGTGCATAAAGCGTGCTATGATTTCACATAGTAGCTGCACGAGTGCCTGAATTCCTCTTCTGTAATGAAGAGTACACATTAACCATGCAAATAGATCTCGCCTAGCTCTCCTCGAATCCTTTTAGCTTCCTGTAAGAGCCTTGTTTCACTTCTCAGCCAGCCTGTGCTCACAACAACCATCAGTATCTTTGTTCAGTGGAGAAAAAGCAGGGAGAAAAAACAAAGGAACAGCAAAAAGAGCCTCTGTCTGCCTTATCAGCTCTCTTTTTTTTCAATAGTGTCTGCTGGTATGTGGAATAAGACTGTCATATATCTAGCTTCAAATCCATTGTGACTAGCAAATTGCTCTGTCAGTGTTTGAGTATAAAACCAGAGAATCAATTTTAGAATTTTTGTTTTCCAATTGCGACATGTTTTCTAGGAGAAGCATGGCACTGATTTCGAAAAAGGAGTTTATGGAGGTCCAAATGATCACATTTGTTCTTGGTTTGCTCATAAGGCCGAAGTTAAAATGCAAAACCAAATCTTTCTGCACATTTTTCATGCGATGGAAATTAAACCTCAGCTTTTATTATTGGCCTGATGTCAAATATACAAAAATGTTGCATGACACATTTCAGCAGGAGTCCTTTGCATTATAGTCTTCAGAATTTTTCTGAAGGAGTGAAGTGGAGTTTGCTGAAAACAAAGGCATGCCTCAGTTACATGGGATACATGCTGTAGACACTCAAACTATGAAATACCATTCAAGGCTAATACTGTATTAAATACATACATATGACACTATTATTTAATTAATTAATAGCATCGCCCCTTTAAAATCCACAACAATTAGTTTCTTTCGCACACTTTGAGTACATAGATGAGTTTTAATGAATTAAAATGATTACATTACATTGATGGCATTTAGCAGACACTCTTATCTGGAGCGACGTACAGCACACCCAAAGCAGCCCAGGGAGCAGTTGGGGATTAGTTGCCTTTCTCAAGGGCACTTCAGCCATTCCTGCTGGTGCAGGGAATCAAACTGGCAACCTTTAGGTCCCAAAGCTGCTTCTCTAACCATTAGGCCATGGCTTCCCTATGACCTAGTGGTTAGAGAATTATGACCTGTTGGCTTAGCACATGAGTGTTTGGTCAGCTTATTCTTCAAAACATGGGCAGATTTCAATGTCATAGCCTCAATTTAGTACCTCATGTCTTAACAATGCAGTCAGCACGCGATTATAAATAAAATGCTAAATAATAAAACGTGCTGGATCAAGTGCTATTCTATAAGCTGCTGAATAATGAGGATGAGGGTGGAAGCCATATTGTTAAATTTTGCAATGATTAATATTTTTCATGTTTAAGGCCAGTGCTTGTAGTGGTCTTGGCGCTATTGAAAAAAACATTTCAGACAGTTCAACTTGAGAAAAATCCGTCAACCTCAGAGGTTGAAAATTTGACTCGTTTTCGGAGTGCGTAACCATACTATGAATACGAGGAACTTTCCCTGCAAAAATGATTTCATTTGTTTTCAGGCCCATGTTTTTGCCTTTAACCACATCCTGTTTCCGTGGTGTATAATTATGAAGTTACATATATGAATAAAATCATGGAGGGGGGGGTGGGGATAAAAAAAAAAACAAATGAACTTTCAAGACAAAAGTGACAGACTGTTGTTGAAATGCGTGTTCAGGATAGTTTATATTCGATGCGCTTTAGATCATTTTTCATATGGAGGTCGTCACTTCATCAGTGATGGATGGATCTGACTGGTGTTTCCCTGCACAAGAAGTTTTTTCCCCACCTTATTTCTACACATTATGTTTGCCTGGGGGTAATTATTTGCTGTCACAAACTCAGGCCTGTCATGGTGAAGCCTGATATCATCGCTATATGGTCTTAAACCTTTAAAATGACTGTAAATTGCCTTTGCTTTGTCAGTAATGTGGCAGCCGAATAAAAATAGTCTCTTTGAACAGTGCAGTGAAATCTACAACCTCCATGCCGCTGGTTAAGGAAGCGAAATAGAGGCTGTTTGCTGACACTGGAAATGTCGTTCTGCTACTGCCGGCTGTGCTTGAAAACCTTGGAGCTTGTGAAGAGGTCTTGCCTGAGGAGGTCTTGATGAATGAGTCCCTGCGCACAGTGTAGGGTTGATAATCAGTGGTGTGTGAAGTCAGTTTATCTCTCGCGCCTGGACTGTGTACAAAACCATTGACGGCAACAGTTTTTCAATCAGCTTAGCTTCCTGTGAGCACCGATCATTCCTATGCCTTTTTCGATGTGAAAATACACAAAGAGAAGATTAAATAATGATGAAAAGCAGAAATTGTGGCTGCATAGGATGTGCAGCAATGTATCAGCAATATGCTGGACGTCTGTTAGATTTATTTTGATTCAGTGCTTGTCGTCTTTTCATGTATCATATTTGTAATTGTCTTTGTAATTTCAATTTTTATATTGTCATGTTTTTGTTTTTAAAAAAAACCTTGCACACAATCTACTTCCTCTATCCCTGATTTTTTGGTCTTTAATGCAAGGTCCGGATGTTCTTGAAAAACCCGGGTTCAGACGCTTCAAGACTCAAGAACAGTCTGGAGGCCTTGGAGGACTGAACCTCATAACCCGCCTCTGAACACTTTCCCTGCGTAAATATTTAACTATTTACTTACTTAATGACTTGAACACTATGACCTCCGCTGCCATTAGAGAATAGCACTTGATCCAGCGCGTCCTATTATTTAGCATTGTGCTCCGACGCTTACTTCTGCTTAATGAAGCCACAAAGTAACTTTCACAACACTTAACGTTTGGACAGACTACAGTATTTTAATAGCATTTTAAATGGCATTTCTCCAGTTTTATGAATCAGTCAACAGTTTAACTATGTTATAGGACGAGTGACACTCACCGCTGCTAACATGGCGAGTGTTTGTTTGCACCACAGGATGCACCTCATTCTGTAAAATGGTCTCATATTTTATTTTTGGCCACGATCTTAATAAGCAATGGTTGTATTTAATGACTCCCAAGGGATGCCATTATGTATAAACTAATATGGCTAAGAGTTGGTTTTGAAGCCCTTTTACATATTTTGCTCCATTTTCTAAGCTGGGAAAGGAGCTGTTTTGAACTCGGGTGCTTTGAAATTTGCTCATATTTGTATCACTTTTCTATCTGACACACAGTTAATTGGCATTCAACCTAACGACTCCTCCGTGTAGCTGCCTTTGTAATCATAATTGAGCTCCGTTTCCATTATTTAGTTCACCTCCTGTGTCTTTTCCTGTGACACTGAAACAGTCATTTCACTTTCCAGTCTGCAGTCTAACTTGCACACCAGCTCTTAAATGTCAGCTCTTTTGTTATTCTTTACACCACAGCGCTGTTGAATTCTTAAATCTTACATAATTAAAAACGACGAGATACGATTTTCGTAAAAATGGAACCAGAGTGGGAAATTTAAGTGTTTTTTCCCCATCTTCAAACAAAAACATGTTGTTTTTGTACTGTTTTTTTTTAATAGTAAGTCTAACATGTACATGAAATTAGCCCAAGAAAAACTCTGCAAAAAAAAATCTGATGGCTGTAAAGCAGCATAGATATGGTTTCCAGACGTGAAAGCTTGTAATCCGTCGTTCTATAAAATGTAATTCCAGGTCTATCTTCATGAATTTTTTTTCCTTGGAGGAGCTGTTTGACTGTGTTCCATGTGAGAGGAAAAGATAAGGACACTTGAATTTATGTGGCTCATGCAGGGGAGTAGCACTGCATAGGACTTTACCCTGAATTTACGATAAATCAAAAGTACATCACGTACACAGCGACATGTGAAATGCTACTATTTTGGTGGAGACAAAATAATAGTTCTTCCTGATCAGTTCTCCTTGAATCCTAACTCGCAAATGGTCGTATAATTCTTATTTTATGGTGTCTTTTGCATCTCTACTTCCTTGTTTATATGGTGTATATGCAAACATATGCTGCCAGGTTAAATGAAGAGCTGTTTCAGTGACATAATTAACATTTATATTCTTTAAACTGACAAGTGAAGAGCTCGTTTCTTCTCACATGCACGCTTCCAATTTCAGGGCCTGTGATTAGCTCCAAATGTCTCCAATTATCTGTTGTGTCTTTTGTTTCACTCGGTTTGTTCTCTGTTTTGTCAGGATGGTAGACACACCTGTGATTAAAACAGGTCTTGGATGTGTCATCGTTTGGATTAGCTGAACTAACAACTGCTTTGAGGGTGAGGTCACTTTCACTAGGCTTTGATTAGCTTGTTTTGTCTGGTTTCTGATATTACTGTATTAGTCTAAGCAGTATTCCTGAGACATGTATACGATGTAGGCATGCTGTTCAAACAGACATGTTGTGAAAATCTGAGTTTTTCCAAGATGAAAAACAGTAGTTTGACAACATTAACAACCTTTATTCATTAATTAACATGTTGTTGTATTTATAGTTACATTTTAATGTTGTGGAATGTCGGTGAAACAAGCTAACTCCTCAAGCTAGCCTCTCTTTTTGGCCCACGGTTTGTTCCTTGAATCCTGAGGTTAGTTTTTACCAGAGGTGGGAAGAAATGAAGTACAAATATTTCATTACTGTACTCAGAGTTTCTACTCCATACATTTTCAAATCAGACTCGTTACTTTAGTTTTAATGCAGTTTTACTGATTATTTTTAATTTGCATCTGCATCATTGCGCACCTTCCCAACATCAACTCTGATTTTAACCTAAATGGATGATCCAATAACACACAGAAAAGACAACACTGATTACACCAACCCAATCTGGCAACCATGACTCAATCAAAACATGAGCTGCGTTCAAATTCAGCAAACTGAGGCAAACTTTTACATTTGAATGTTTTTGTGTAAACATACCAAATAGTTCGATTTAAATACCTAACGCTTTAGCTGTAGGTGATGTTTGCTCTTCAAACTCTTCAAATAAGTTATTAGCAAGCATGTAAGGAGCCTGGTAAGGTAAAGATAGCTATAAGTTGCTGGTATAAGCAGAAAAAATGGGCAAGCGTAAGGATCTGAGCGACTTTGACAAGGGCCAAAT